>CAOLHI010007069.1:0-19830 GCA_948474755.1 Ctenosaura bakeri
TAGGTGACACACTAATGTGCACACCATTCGGAAAGCCCTGTTTTAAGGAGAGAAGATATTTGAGCTTTCAGATTAGGAAAAACTATTCCACATGTTCTTAATGGACACCTAAACCTCAGCTGTTTCTTGAGAGTTTCTCTGCCAAACAACCTCCACACTCAGTCTTGCATTACCTAATTCATTTCCTAGATATTTTGCCGTATATTTTTTTGAACAGAATAGCAACATTAATAACAACTGGAGAAGTTTTTGCAAAATGTTCTGACATTCCTCAGCTGTTCGTCTTGTGTTTGTTTCTGAGTATGAGACTTCAAACTGTACAGCAGCATAGATTTTGCATGCTTTCATAATTGACTACAAACACCACCTGACAATGAGGCTGTAAATCGGGCAGCAACATGCTTTTTGCAGATTTATGGTGACGGCAACCAGGATAGCTTGTGGACTAAGAGAGAGAACCACAAGTTACATTGACCCTTTATAGAATCCTGCAGAACAGTCCATTTTCTTTACAATTTAAAGCAGATTTAAAAGCAGATTTTGTTCACTATTATCATAGAATCATAGAAATGTAGAGTTGAAAGGGACCACTGCCGGACAGCCCTGACTGTCAGGAAGTTCTTTCTGAGTTTCAGATGGAATCTCCTTTCCTGCCACTTGAATCCATTGCTCCTTGTCCTGTTCTCCGGAGCAGCAGAAAACAAGCCCTCTCCTTCCTCTACGTGGCATCCCTTCAAATATTTAAACATGGCTATCATGTCCCCTCATAATCTTCTCTTTTGTAGACTAAACATACCCAGCTCTCTAAGTCTATCCTCATAGGGCTTCATGGCTTCCAGGCCTCTCATCATTTTGGTCGCCCTCCCCCTGGACTTGCTCCAGCTTGTAATATCCTTCTTGAATTGGGGTGCCCAGAACTGGACACAGTATTCAAGATGGGGTCTAACCAGAGCAGAGTAGAGTGGCACCAGTACCTCTCTCGATCTAGACACCATACTCCTATTGATGCAGCTGAGAATTGCATTGGCTTTCTTGGCTGCCGCATACAATGCTGACTCATGTTCAGCTTGTGGTCTATGAAGACTCCTGGATCCCTTTCACACGCACTGCTATCCAGCCACGTGTCCCCCATCCTATATTTCTGTATTCCATTTTTTCTGCCTAAGTGTAGGACCTTACATTTCTCTCTGTTGAATTTCATTTTGTTCGCCTTGGCCCAGCTCTCCAATCTATCCAGGTCATTTTGAATTTTGATCCTGTCCTCTGGCGTATTAGCAACCCCTCCCAATTTGGTATCATCTGCAAATTTGATGAGCATGCCCTCTATTCCTTCATCCAAGTCACTGATAAAAATATTGAACAGCACTGGGCCCAGGACAGAACCCTCTGGCCCCCCACTAGTCGCTTCTCTCCAGGATGAAAAGCAGCCATCCGTGATCACCCTTTGGGTTTGGTCGGTCAACCAATTACAAATCCAACTAACAGTAGCCCTGTCCAGCCCACATTTTACTAGCTTCTTGGCAAGAATGTCATGGGGAACTTTGTCGAAGGCCTTACTGAAATCTAGGTATGCTACATCCACAGCATTCCCTTCATCTATCAAGCTAGTAACTCTATCATAAAAAGAGATAAGATTAGTCTGGCATGACTTATTTTTGAGAAATCCGTGTTGACTTCTCGTGATTACCGCATTGCTTTCTAAATGATTAGAAACTGACTGCTTAATGATCTGCTCCAGGATCTTTCCGGGTACTGATGTCAGGCTGACTGGGCGAAATTATTTGGGTCCTCTTTTTTTCCCTTCTTCAAGATGGGGATAACATTTGCTCTCTTCCAGTCTGCTGGAACTTCTCCTGTTCCAAGATTTCTCAAAGATTACAGCAAGGGGTTTCCCCGAAATGACCTCTGCCAGCTCTTTTAATATCCTAGGATGCAATTCATCTGGCCCTGGAGACTTGAATTCATCCAGTGTGGCCAGGTAGTCCTGTACCATCTCTCTACCTTTACGTACCTCATTTCCTCTGCTTCCTCCCCTGCTCCCCAACCGCCAGGTTGAGTGCTTGTATCCTTTGGGGAAAAACGGAGGAAAAGAAGGTGTTAAGTAGTTCTCCCTTTTCTCCCCCCCTGTGAGGTTCCCATCTTCTCTGCGCAGCAACCCTACTGTCCCCTTTTTTTTCCTTTTGCTGCGGACATATTTAAAAAAACCTTTTTTGTTGTTTTTAAAGTTCTGGCCACCCTAAGTTCGTTCTGTGCTTCAGCCTTTTGACCCCCCCCACCCCTGGCTACTTGCTTAAATTCTTCTTTGGTGGTTTCCCCTTCTTCCATTTCCTATACATGTTTCTCTTGACTCTTAGCTCAGCTGAGAGTTCTTTATAACCATCCTCTTTCTTCAGTGCCTTCCATTTTTCCTCCTTATTGGCACAGTTTTAAACTCTGCCTTAGTATCTCCTTTTTTAAAGGGAAATCCCAGGCCTCCTGAACTCCTTTCCCTTTCACTATTCCTGACCACGGAATTCCAGCCAGCAGCTCCCTAAGTTTACAGAATCTGCTTTTTTTTAAAATTTAAAATAGTGTCTGGCTACACTTATCTTCTCCTTCCCCCTGAATGCTAAATTCCAACAGGGCATGGTCACTCCCCCCCAAAGATCCAACCACTTCTACCTCATTCACAAGGTCATCCCTGTTGGTCAGGGTCAGATCTAGAATATTGGATCCCCTTGTGGCCTCTTCCACCTTCTGGGCCATGAAGTTGTCTGCAACACAAGCGAGAAACTTGCTGGACCTTGCTGTCTTGGCAGAGTTTGACTGCCAGCATATATCCGGGTAATTGAAATCTCCTATTATTACTGTATCTCTCCTCTTTGAATATGCAGTCATTTGGTTGAGGAAGGCGTCATCCAAGTCCTCAGCCTGGGTTGGAGGCCTGTAGTAAACCTGCACCAGAATATCCCTCTTGTTTCTCGCTGCCTTAATTCTTACCCAAATGCTCTCGACCTGGCTTCCTGGGTTTAAGTCCCGGATCTCTTCACAGGTGAAAACATCCTTGACATACAAGGCTACTCCTCCTCCTTTCTTGTTTGGTCTATTTTTACAAAATATGCTATACTCCTCTATTCCTATATTCCAAGCATGAGACTCATCCCACCAGGTCTCAGTGATGCCTATCAAATCGTATTTATTTTCTTGTACTAGGAGTACAAGCTCATCCTGCTTGTTTCCCATACTCCTTGCGTTAGTGTAGAGACACTTAAGTCCCTGGGCCCTTCCTGCAAGTCCTGTACTATTGTTTCTAGTCCTCCCGCCATTGGCCGCTTGTACTACTTGTCCAGTATCATTTGGGCCTTTTCCCCCTGTGTTCTCTGAGTCCTTGCCCTGAATAATATTGTCTCCCTCTCCCAGTGGAACTTAGTTTAAAGACCTCTTAATCTTCCTTGCGAGACTGTTTGCAAAAACATTCCTGCCAAGTTTTGTGAGGTGCAGCCCATCCCTCGCCAGAAGCCCACGTTCATGGAAATTCAGGCCATGTTCCAAAAACCCAAACCGTTGTTGGCGGCACCATGTGTGGAGCCAGTTGTTGACCTCTACTATTGCCCTTTCCCTACGTGCACCGTATCCTTGAACAGGAAGGAGAGACGAAATGACCACCTGCGCACCAAGGTCCTTGAGCTTCGTCCCCATACGCTCGTAGTCCTTTGCAATGTGGTAAAAGCTGCTCCTCGCAGTGTCATTGGTTCCGACATGAACCAAAATGAGGGGCTTATAGTCAGTGGGTTTGACTAGCCTGGTTAGCCTCTCTGTTATGTGGTTGATCCTGGCCCCAGGAAGACAACAGACCTCTCGATTGAGTTTGTTCATTTTGCAGATTGCTGTTTCAGTTCCTCTTAGCAAAGAGTCCCCTACACCCAGAACTCGCCTCTTCTGAGGCTTCCCCTGGGCTCCTCGATAAGCGTGTTTTACTAGGACTGGCTGAGCATTCTGTTGAGGCTGGGAGCGTTGATCTAGTTCCTGTTGCCGAAGTTGGATTCTTTCTTGTTGGTATACTGTTCCCTCTGCGTAGTGCTCCTCATTGTCTGTAAGTCCAAGTACATCAAAGCGATTGCGTAGGTTAAGAGTCTCTGTTACCTTTTCGGTCCTTTTACTCCTCCGTGTGACATTCGCCCAAGCCTCCGTTTCCTGGCGCAGTGTACTGGCTTCCTGATCTGGCAGCTCCTCCGTGTATTTGGATTTCCGGTAGGTCTTCTCTTCCCTATCCAAAAACTCCTCCCCTTCCCTAATAAGGTGGAATCTGAAATTCGTGCCTCCAGCTGGCGAACCTTGTCCTCCAAGAAGGTGACCAGCTTGCACTTGGTGCAGGTGTATCCAAGAACATCTTGTGGCAAGAAAAGGAACATGCCACAAGTGTTACAGGTGACTGCAGCAGCTCCCTCACCTTCCATCCTTGAAACTACAGAGAGTAGTACAGGAGAAGCTCAAAAAAGAATAATTGGGCTTTCTATTTGAATTTCAGCTGTATAAGCTGTGTTAGCTCTATTGATTGTCAAAGGTTAAAGTTTGGACGATTGAAGTAAAGGAGTTCAAGTGCGCGCGCCGAAGGCGCTTGCCGTTGGTAGCTCCTAATAAAGCTCCTCCCTCTAGCTACCTCCTCCCCCTTGTTAGTCAGACCGTGTGATCAGGCAGAGCCCACGGCCAGGACAATAGCAAGCAAACAATAGCAAGCAAAGAACAGCCCCACAAGCACAGCAAAAACAAGCACAGCCCCACAAGCACAGCAAAAACAAGCCTGTAAAACACACCTGGTCTAGGATGTCTTCACAGACCCAGCTCTCCTCTGCTCTTTCCTCTGGGAAAATCTGGCATCTCATAATCATTACTGTCCATGTTTACGGTTTACATAATGTCGAAGTTTCCCTCCATAATGGATGTGGGAAGATATTACAGATGGGACATGTAGTAGTTTGATGCTGTTAGCATGTAGTTTACGTAGTCAGCCTGCTTTCCTGCCACTGCCCATTGTATCAGCTTTCCAGAGCATACCGTTCCCCAAACACCTACTTTCTCTGCAGAGAGTCTCCTAGGAACCGCTTAGGAGTTGGAGACACAAGGTCAGCCTTAATGGGTTCTGTGGGAAGGAGGGAAAGCGTTATAATCTACTGCCTCTGGGAATCTTCTCAGTTTGAATCACTAACGTCACTTGTACTCTGCTTGAGCTCAAGAATAAATCTTGCTTTCGCGTGTTTATCTCTGCATGTCTCAATCAGTTCTTGACACATACTGTCTGTTAATTCTTTGTATACTATCTGTAAATTATATTGTAAAAAAATTGAAAATAGTACATCCTTTGCTAATAAGAACGATTTATCCATTCTGTGTAAATATATATTAACAGAATAGACACTCTGCCACATGAACATTTTGACTGCAATCGATATCTAACTATGAACAACCACAGAATGTATGCAAGGTTTACAGACATATCTCAATATAAAACACTTCTAGTGGTCATCTAGTCCAAGTGACCACTTACAGCATCAATTCTGAGGTGGGTTCTGGTGGTTTTTCTTTTTGTATAGAGAGAACACAGAAAACACGTTACCATAAAATTATTAAGTGGCATTGAAAACCCCATCCTTTTACACAAAGGTGGTGTTGTAAGCGGGGAGGCAAAGCTGTGTGGTAAAGACAGGGCGCCTTATCGTACTGAAAACTGCCATCCCAACCTGGGAGAAGGGAGGCCCAGTCCCACTTTCACCTCATCCTCAAAGGACAGGGGATCCTCTAAGCATGTAGATAATGCCCCTCCACGCATCCCTGCCTCAGGCCTCTCACACTTCCCCTCAACGCTTGGGGTCTGGCTTCTCCCTTCCCTCTTGTGCATCCTACCTAGAGCAGCCTCTTCCCTTTTCCCCACCAAGAAAACTAAGATCCACTCTACCCAGCCTTCCTGGGAATAATGAGGTGGGAGTTTCCCAACCCAATTTCCCCACCTCCTCCTCCACTTCCACCTTGCTCTATACTCTCCCCCTTTTAAAATTCCATTCCTTGGCATTGAAGGCTGCTCGGGCTTTCCGACATCCTTCAACAGTGCCCCCCAACCCTCCACACAGCCCAAGAAACACCCCCAGAGCCCTCCCAAATACCACAGTCCCACAGAGACCCCCTAAAAGGCAAGAGGAGGTCTCACAGCTGGAGAAGCCTATTTCCTTTAGGGATTGGTGAGAAAAGAAGGGAGTTTCCTTTCTTTCACTCAAGGAACACCCAACCCAGAATCTCCCCCTACAGAAAACACTCCAGGTCCCAACCTTCAAATCCCCAGGGCTGTTTCCTTGGGGGTCACTGTTCTGTATTTTTATTTCATAAAGTCTTTTAACGTGAGGGCTCTCCTCCTTTAAACTGCAGCCCAGTCCCAGATCTATATGTGTCAGCAGAGATTGTTAGAAGTGGGGAAGCTATCGTCTTCCGGGAGGACAAAATGGGAATGAGGTGAAAAGACCAAAAAAAAGGACCTCCCCCTTCCCCCACCCTGTTCCTAAGAAAGCCCTGCCAGGAGAAGGAAGGGAGATAAAAGGATCTTCAAAGCAATTTTTTGGGGGGTGGCTTTATATTTAACCTGAAACCCCATTCTGTTCCCCAGATCATGCCAGCCTCAGAGCCTCACATGCCCCCCCAGGGGGAGGAGAATGAACACTTCGTCTGCCTCCTCTTTCTCTTCCCTGCAGCAGCCTCTTTTTCTTCTCCCTCTCCTACAAAAATCCTTCAAGAGTTTCCTTCATCCCCCTGTTTCCAGGAATAGAGTCGGGGGGGTTCTTCCCCCTCCCACAATTCCTCACAGGCAGAAACTCTCTCCTCCTCCACCTCACCCTTGTTCTCTCCACCCATTTTCAAACTCCATTCCCTGCCACTCATGGCTGCCCATGCTTTCTGGCATCTCATAATAACCCTCACCCCTTCTCACGCCCTACGAGGACCCCCCAAGCCAGGCAACAGCCAAATACCCCCCGATCCAAGTGACCAGCAAAGATATTCTCTCCTTTGAACGCCTCCCCAATGTCTCCACGCAACGGAGAGGGGAGAGGAGGTTGAAGCAGCTGAAGCCACAAAGATGCCTTTTTAGGGGGAGGGAAAGGGGAACTTTTGCGTCCACACCAGTCACCCTCCCCCCACCAGGCCCTCCAGAAGACTCTCCGGTCTTGGTCCTAAAGTGGGGGGGTGCTCTTCCTCCTTCCTATCCCTGGAACATATTTGCAGTCCTCCTTTGTCCCACTGCCTCCCTTTTCTGCAAGAAGAGAGCCTCGGAAGCAACAAAATGTGCCTGTGGGATGGGAAGGAAGCAAGAAGGAGAAGAGGCCCCCCCTTAGGGGAAGACCAGATCTCTCTGTCTTATCAACAGTGGGAATCAATACCATCGACCGTGGTATCCTTTGGAAACAGCTGGGGGAGGTTTTGGGAATCAGAAGCACTGTGTTGCAGTGGTTCCGGTCCCACCTCTCAGGCAGGTTCCAGATGGTGGTGCTTGGGGATAGGTGCTCCTCAAAAAAAGAGCTTTTATATGGCATACCACAAGGTGCCATTCTGTCCCCGATGCTTTCTTCCCATCTACGTGAAACCTTTGGAGAGATCATCTGGAGGTGTGGGGTGGGGGTCCTATCAGCATGCTGATGACACCCCAGTATATTTATCCATGCCTTCAAAAACAGCTGAGGATAGTACATTTCCTCTGAATGACTGCTTGGAGGAGGTAATGGGCTGGGTGAAGAATCACAGAAGAGACCCCAGGGGCCATCCAGTCCAACCCCCTGCCATGCAGGAACACCCTCAAAGCACTCCCGACAGATGGCCATCCAGCCTCTGCTTAAAAACCTCCAAGGAAGGAGATTCCACTACACTCCGAGGCAGCAGATTCCACTGCCGGACAGCTCCGAACGTCAGGAAGTTCCTCCTTCTGAGGTTCAGGTGGAATCTCCACTTACACCCAGATCAGTCTTGTGAATCCCCTGATTCCCTCTCCTACTTCTCAGGCAGATTTTGTTAATGTCCCAAAGCAGAGATCCTTGGTTTAATGTTAAAGAAGACTAATGTAAAAATAATACAAGAAAAACAAAACAAGAGCCAAACTGCATCTACACCCCAAGTTCTTACTTCTCCCATGAGAAATCCCACAAGAACGATGGGAAGGTAATAACACCACACACACCATGCTCTCCAACTGTCCCAATTTGGCTGGGAGAATCCAAGTTAATCCTCTATTGTCCCACATTTTCACCTGCTTTTAAAATGCCCCAGTTTCTCTCCTCCTCTCACTTTCCTCCTTTGCCTTCAGCTTGCTTCTGTTGCTACAAACTGAGTGTACAAACATTTTAAAACCAGAGTAATACAGTTTAAACAATTATTCACAAAAAAGCTGAAACATAATTAAATGATAGTTCCGTTAAGAACACAAGCATAAAACAAAGCATAATAGTCTGAGCACTGGAGTACAACTATGGAGACCAGGGTTTGAATCCCTGCTCAGCCATGGAACCTACTAGGCGACCTTTGGAAAGTCACACTCTCTCAGCCACTGAGGAAGGCAAAGATGACCCCCCCTCAAAAAAGCTTAACAAAAAAAACCCTCTGTGATAGAGTTGCCTTAAGCCAGAAACGACCTGAATGTCCACAACAAGAAGAAGAAAGGATAAAAACAGATTAGAAAATGAAATAGGGGAAAAAACCACCCCATTAATTTTTTTTTGCCACATAAATTATAAGACGAAGGAAGGAAAGGAAAGGAGAGAAGGTACCAACCAAGCCTCCCAGAAAAGGGAATTCCGTCACCTGAGGCCAGCCACTGAGAGGGCTCACCCACGTCCTCACTAAACGTCCCTGTGATGGCGGTGAGACTGAGGGAAAGCCTTCCTCCAAAGATCTTAAAATTCAGACACAGAGAGATACGGCCTTGCACCAAATAGGGCTTTAAAGGTCACAACCAGCACTTTGAATTCTGCCCAGAAACAGATCACTCGCCAGTGAAGTGTTAACACAATAATCCAACATTTGTAAAGGAAGAAATCGTGAAATACGGCCAGCAGAGTAGGTAGCCCATGTTGCACAAACCATTTCCTTTCTATATTCCCTCCTTACTAACATCTCACCTCAGAGGAAGGCCTGTCTCCATGGAGAGCACTAGAGTAAATCGTGAAACGGCAGCCCTCCCGGATCCTGACCGGCCCCAGTATGGCCAAAACACTCCATGTGATCAGGCTTGGAAGAAGAAGACTTTCTTGCTTCATGTGAATCTTTTCAATCTCTCCCAGGTCAGAAAGAGTCTTTCCTGCTCCTCTTTACCCCTCCAGTGCAGTCCCTGCCTAATGTTTCTAAAACAAACCACACTGGAGATACTGACTGCACAGAAGGAACAGAGTGGGACCACCGCTTCCCTTGACCCAGACTCTATACTCCTATTGATGCAACCGAGAATCACCTTGGCCTTCTTGAGCTGCTGCATCACATTCTTGTCTCATGTTCAGCTTGTGTTCTACCAAGACTCCTAGATCCCTTTCTTATATATTATCATTAAGCTAGATGTCACCCATCTTTTATCTGTCTGTTTTGTTTATTCTGGCCTAGTTTAGCACCTTACATTTCTCCCTGTTGAAATCCATTTTGTTAGTTTTGCCCCTGCTCTCTAATTTGTTAAGGCCATTTTGAATTCTCATCCTATCCTATCCCTCCTAATCTGGGGGACCCAGAGTGACCGACTGTCAGGAACCACGAGCAGGACAGCAGATATGTAGAAGTGCTGCCACCCTCTTTTTAAAAACTATCAGTGAAAGAAATGTGATTAACTTGGGCTTTTCAATGCACAAAGCACCTAAAAATTAAGACTGATCACACAAAATATAAAGAAACTGGGCAATATTATTCTGTGAAGTTCTAACCAGTGTCAGAAATAAGAAGATCAGCAAAAAAGCATAAAAAAGAAGGAGACAGCTGTGATAGAAGCGGCAAGAAGAAGGAAAAAGTTAAATGACTGGGATGTAAATTTGCAACCTGGAGTTACAATACATGAAGTGGGTACAAGGAAAGTGGATATTAATCAGTAATAAGGAAATTTCTTGGTGACTGAGGTTAGGTTGGAAGTAACAAGTAAGCAATGAAGATAAATAAATACGTGAACGGAATTAAATAAGAAACTGTGAATTAAAATTGGCATCCCATAATAGCCCCCCACTCCATAAAGACCATAAGCCTGGCCCAGAGCCAAATATCTCCCATCCAGCCAGCAACTATATCCTCCCCTCTGAACAGCCCCCCAAAATCTCGGCCCCAGGGAGACACCCAAGGGGGGACCTCACAGCTGCCTCTTTGGGGTGGGGGGAGGCTTCCTTTATCCAGCCCCCCACTCCATAACTCCCTTCCCAGCCTCCCTCTTTCCATTAGAAGCTTCAGCCTCCCCCCTCCAAAGCCATGGCACCCAAAGGGGCAAAAATTTCTAGCTTTTCTCCCACTAAAAGAGGACATTTCGGGAGTCTCTCCTCTTATTTTTCCCTTTTAACCTCTTTCCCTGCTTCTACCTTCTCTTCCTCACCAAGGAAATTAAAAGGACCCCCACCCGCCTTCTTCCTCTGGAAAAGGGGACAGAGTTTGGGGCTTTTGCCCTTTCTCCATATTAACACTTCCTCTCTCTCTCTCCGAAGCTGAGCTTGCAGTCTCAGTCTCTCTCTCTCTCTCCATTCTGGGGATCTTCCATCTGCATCCCTGGCAGGGCCTTGGAAGAGGATCCCAGGCAGAACCACTTGGACCAGAGAAATAAAGGCCCACCTGGCCCCCAAGCTTCAGGATCCCAACAGAAGAACCTTCTCTTGCTGCTCGGTGCTGTCCGGTTGCCTTCAACCCAGGGGGACCCTACGACTGAGAGACCCCCAAGAGACTCTCTTCTTAACAGGCTCCACCAGGTCTGGCCAGCTCAGCCTTTGGGCTCCCATCCACTTCCAGGGCGCGCTTCCTCTTTTCCTGTCAGTCTTAACTCTACTGAAGGGTCTCCTATGTTACATCCTTACTTTGCAAAGCGTTTTCAAAATGGAGGCTCCTCTCCCTGAAGCTGCAGCCCAGCCCTAGAGCTGTGGGTGGCTGGACAAGGAAGCGCAAGGGGAACAGGGTCCCTTCCGCCTCCCCTCCCCTCCTGCCTCCCTCCCTGCCTCCCTCCTCCCCTTGAAAGACTCAGAGGAAGGGTCCTCCCCACCATCGCCGGGGGAGGGGGGAGGGGGGAGGGGGGAGGGAGGGAAGCCTCCAAGCAGGGCAGCGTTTCCAGGGTAGGGGGAGGCCTTTGCATTTAGGGGACCCCCTCTGCCACCCCCTCCTCCGCCTCCCTCAGGCCTCTCAAACTCCCCCTTCCCAGGATTGGGGGCCCCGGCCCCTCCTTCCTCCTCCCTTCCCTCCAGGAGACCTAGGAGCCCCCTCCGCCCCCCTTTCCGGGACTGGGGAGGCTGGAGGGGGGGTCTTCTCTCTCCCCCCATAATCCCAGCCTCTCCCTCCTCTCCGAAGCGCCTCTTCCGCCACCCCCTTCTTTAGCGCCCCCCTTCCCTGCCATCCGGGGACCCTTTGGCCTCCTGCCATCCCATAATAGTCCCCAAGACAGCCACCCGCCCCAACCTGGGCCCGGAGCCAAACGCCGCCCCTCCCACTCGCTCCGGCCGCGGCTGTCCTTCCCCCGCCCCCAAATATTCCCTGGGCCCCGCAGAGACCCCCAAGAGGGGAGAGGAGGAGGAGCCCCACGGAGCCCTTTCTGGGGGGGCTCCTTGCTCCCCCTCGCGGCCCCCCTTCCCTCCCGATCCCGAAATGGGGTCCCTCTTCCCGCTCCTCCCGCCCTGGAGGGCGTCTGTGGGGGTCCACCCACGCACCCCCATTACCTCGCCGCCGCCCCCTCCTCCGCGCAGGGCCTTCCCTCTCCGCTTAGGAAAGAGCGCCCCGCCCCGGAAGTGAGGGAAGGGAAGTGCACCACTCTTTGAGCCTCCTTCCCCCCGCCTCAGCCGCCCTCCCTTCCTGCCTCTCTAGGGAGCCGCGCTCGCTGCTCTTCGGAGGACCGGGGGCGGCTCTCCTGAGGCGGGGCTGGAGGAGGAGGAGGAGCGAGGAGGAGGGGGGAGCAAAGGAGACCCGACGTTGCCCCCCCTTCTCTCTCTCTCTCTCTCTCTCGGCCCCCACAGCCTTCCCGGGGACCCCCTGAACTTCAGAGGCCGGAAGGAGAGAGGAGGGCAGAGGGGGAGGGGAGGGGAGCCCAGGGAGGGGGAGGGGGGAGGTCTTTCTTTCTTTCTTTCCCCCAGGAAAGGCTGTAAGGATTCAAAGGAGTCGGAGCCCGAGGGTCGAAGTGCTGTCCCCTGATGGCTCTCAGGCCCTCCCCTTAAAGACCCCCCCCGTTAATTTCTTCACGGAATCACAGAAATGGAGAGTTGGAAGAGACCCCCAGGGGCCATCCAGTCCACCCCCCCTTCAGCCATGCAGGAACCCCCATCCAAGCCCTCCCTTGGACAGGTGGCCCTCCAGCCTCTGCTTAGAGACCTCCAAGGAAGGAGGAGACCCCACCACACGCCAGGGAGGCAGCAGCAGATTCCAAGGCGGGACAGCCCTGACTGTCAGGAAGTTCTTCCTGAGGTCCAGGTGGAATCTCCCTTCCTGCACCTTGAATCCGTTGCTCCTTGTCCTGGTCTCTGGAGCAGCGGAAAACAAGCCCACTCCCTCCTCTACATAACATCCCTTCAAATATTTAAACATGCTGCAAAAAAAAAAAAAAGTTTTGGCAAACTTTTTTGAGAGGGGTTCCCCCTTGCCTTCCTCTGAGGCTGAGAGAGGGCCGCTTCCCAGTTTCACCTCTGCACCAAACCCGATTCTTCAGCCCAGCTTCCCAGGTAGACTCCTGTTGGCGGGAGATTTACATCCCTGGACAAGGGTGGGGGAAGGCCAGCTGGACACGGGGTCCTTGGAGCCTCGGGACCCCCTTGGCCTTCTGCCCTTCTTCCTTTCCACCCGCCAAATGCTGCCCGGTTTTTCCAGGTAGACTTCTCCAGATGCTGGAGGTTCCACCAGGGGATGAGAGCAGGGAGGATGGATTTCCCCAGGTTGTGGAAATTCTCCATCATCTCCCATCAATTCTTAATTTCATTTCAGCACCAAGTCTGACTTATATACGCCAGCAGCCCCTGGTAGACTGTTCCTGCCTACAGAGGATCCTCCTTCCAGGAAATGGGGGTCAGGGCCACCTACATAGGGGGCGTCATGTGGGACTTGGGGCTTTGAGATCCCCTCTTGCCCTCCCTGCTTCTTCCTTTCCACCCTCCAAGTGCTGCCTGTTATTCCAGGTGGGCCTCTCTGGCCGCTGGAGGGTCCACCAAGGGGAGGGAGGCGGGAAGGGAAGAGGTGGGTGAATTTCCCCCGTTTGTGTGAAATTCTCCATCGTCTCCCCCCGCTTGTTAATTTCACTTCCCCCTCAGTGGCCCCAGGTGGGCTGCGCCTGTGAAAGGAGGCTCCACCTTGCTGGGAAGGGGTGGGTCCAGGCCATACTTTATTAGTGTTGTCTCCCCGCCCCCCAAAACCTCATTCGAACAATCATTATTGCTTTCTTATTCTCCTTCCACCCTGTATTATAGGGGGAGCTGAATGGCCAGAAAGGTCTGGTTCCTTCAAACTTTCTTGAAGAAGTGCCTGACGATGTGGAAGTCTATTTATCTGACGCCCCATCACGATATGCTCAAGACACACCCATACATACAAAAGCTAAAAGGGTAAGCAAGCACTGAGAGCGACTGAGAGAGAGGCATTGTTTTGTTTGATTTTGGCTTTCCCCCATACCCCATTTCAGATTATTATTTTACATTTTTAAGATCCATTTTTTTTTTAGGACATGTGGGGAAGGGGGACTCAAACACAGAAAGAACTTGTTCTTCCACTAGTCTAGTTGTATCTGATTACTGCAAACCTTTAGCCATACGAACCTTGTTTTGTCTGGTTCACTGCTGTCTCTGTTTAGCATCACAAGTGCTTTCTCTACCCTGCACAACGACTGACATCAGCAGGATATACGTAGACTGACACTGAATGGGGAAGCGGAAGTACCCTGGGTATTTCACGTAAACTGTCAGTTCAGAGTTTTCCTTTGTCCTTCCCTTTTTTGCTTTGAGTATCTCGTGAAGATGCCCATCTTTTTTTTTATTAAGAAAATGATTCATGTAAAGTATCTCACTTGTATTCTTTCATCAAGGCAGTTTTTATATACCATCTACACAGGTATGTTTGGGGAGGACACACAACAGAGCCTTCTTTGCAGTGGCTCCCGGGCTGTGGAACTCCCTGCCGTAGGAAACCAAGGTGGCGCCATCCCTGCTCTCTTTCTGCAGGTAGGGCCATTTCCGCACTAGTCCGTTATAGCGCGATGGTTCCACTTTCAACCTCCTCTGGAATCCTGGGGTTTGCAGTTTCAGGAGGGGCCGGCTGGCCCCAGGATTCCAGAGGAGGTTGAAAGTGGAATGATTGCGCTATAACACTGTAGTGCGGAAAAAGAAATGGCTCCAAACCACAAGCAAATGAAATCACAATAGCAAATAGAAAACAAGGCAGCTCTCCACTAAATTCACAGAGAGAGAGAGAGAGAGAGAGAAGGAGCCGTTCCAGCTCCAAGCGAAGGCCCTGCAGTTCTGCCAGTGAGGGTGGGGGCTGCCCTTCCCTGCTCCTCCTCCTCCTCCTCCTTGAAGACAATCCCATTGAAGAAGCCTCGGAGGCCCTCCTTGGCGCAGTCGATGCCCAGCTGCTCAAAGCTCTTGAAGCCGAGATCCTGTTCAGGACAAGGAGGAGGGAAAGGGAAGAAGCCAGAAATCCCGGCGGCGGGAGGACGGCTGTTGAAACTGAGGGAGTTGGTGGAAGCGGACAAATCATCGGGTCTGAATAGGGGAAAACCATGACAGACATTTTTCAAAGATTGGAAACCCTTGATAGGTTTTTTTTTTTTTTTGAGGAGAAAGGAAAATGATTTCATAATTGCTGGTTTCAAGGATTTATAGGAGCTCCTTAGAACAAGTGCATTGAGTCTGTCCTTAGAGGGAGGGGCAGGGCCGTCCCATAGACAGGAATACAGCTGCGGAAAACAAGAGCGAAAGTTACTTCTCCTTAAACCTACGTAGGTGTATCTCAGTTTTTTCCACTTAAATCTATAGATATATCTCAGTTATTTCCACTTAAATCTACTCAGGTGTATCTTAGTTACTTCTCCTTAAACCTACATAGGTGTATCTCAGTTTTTTCCACTTAAATCTATATATATCTCAGTTATTTCCACTTAAATCTACTCAGGTGTATCTTAGTTACTTCTCCTTAAACCTACATAGGTGTATCTCAGTTTTTTCCACTTAAATCTATAGATATATCTCAGTTATTTCCACTTAAATCTACTCAGGTGTATCTTAGTTACTTCTCCTTAAACCTACATAGGTGTATCTCAGTTTTTTCCACTTAAATCTATAGATATATCTCAGTTATTTCCACTTAAATCTACTCAGGTGTATCTTAGTTACTTCTCCTTAAACCTACATAGGTGTATCTCAGTTTTTTCCACTTAAATCTATAGATATATCTCAGTTATTTCCACTTAAATCTACTCAGGTGTATCTTAGTTACTTCTCCTTAAACCTACATAGGTGTATCTCAGTTTTTTCCACTTAAATCTATAGATATATCTCAGTTATTTCCACTTAAATCTACTCAGGTGTATCTTAGTTACTTCTCCTTAAACCTACATAGGTGTATCTCAGTTTTTTCCACTTAAATCTATAGATATATCTCAGTTATTTCCACTTAAATCTACTCAGGTGTATCTTAGTTACTTCTCCTTAAACCTACATAGGTGTATCTCAGTTTTTTCCACTTAAATCTATAGATATATCTCAGTTATTTCCACTTAAATCTACTCAGGTGTATCTTAGTTACTTCTCCTTAAACCTACATAGGTGTATCTCAGTTTTTTCCACTTAAAACTATAGATATATCTCAGTTATTTCCACTTAAATCTACTCAGGTGTATCTTAGTTACTTCTCCTTAAACCTACATAGGTGTATCTCAGTTTTTTCCACTTAAATCTATAGATATATCTCAGTTATTTCCACTTAAATCTACTCAGGTGTATCTTAGTTACTTCTCCTTAAACCTACATAGGTGTATCTCAGTTTTTTCCACTTAAATCTATAGATATATCTCAGTTATTTCCACTTAAATCTACTCAGGTGTATCTTAGTTACTTCTCCTTAAACCTACATAGGTGTATCTCAGTTTTTTCCACTTAAATCTATAGATATATCTCAGTTATTTCCACTTAAATCTACTCAGGTGTATCTTAGTTACTTCTCCTTAAACCTACATAGGTGTATCTCAGTTTTTTCCACTTAAATCTATAGATATATCTCAGTTATTTCCACTTAAATCTACTCAGGTGTATCTTAGTTACTTCTCCTTAAACCTACATAGGTGTATCTCAGTTTTTTCCACTTAAATCTATAGATATATCTCAGTTATTTCCACTTAAATCTACTCAGGTGTATCTTAGTTACTTCTCCTTAAACCTACATAGGTGTATCTCAGTTTTTTCCACTTAAATCTATAGATATATCTCAGTTATTTCCACTTAAATCTACTCAGGTGTATCTTAGTTACTTCTCCTTAAACCTACATAGGTGTATCTCAGTTTTTTCCACTTAAATCTATAGATATATCTCAGTTATTTCCACTTAAATCTACTCAGGTGTATCTTAGTTACTTCTCCTTAAACCTACATAGGTGTATCTCAGTTTTTTCCACTTAAATCTATAGATATATCTCAGTTATTTCCACTTAAATCTACTCAGGTGTATCTTAGTTACTTCTCCTTAAACCTACATAGGTGTATCTCAGTTTTTTCCACTTAAATCTATAGATATATCTCAGTTATTTCCACTTAAATCTACTCAGGTGTATCTTAGTTACTTCTCCTTAAACCTACATAGGTGTATCTCAGTTTTTTCCACTTAAATCTATAGATATATCTCAGTTATTTCCACTTAAATCTACTCAGGTGTATCTTAGTTACTTCTCCTTAAACCTACATAGGTGTATCTCAGTTTTTTCCACTTAAATCTATAGATATATCTCAGTTATTTCCACTTAAATCTACTCAGGTGTATCTTAGTTACTTCTCCTTAAACCTACATAGGTGTATCTCAGTTTTTTCCACTTAAATCTATAGATATATCTCAGTTATTTCCACTTAAATCTACTCAGGTGTATCTTAGTTACTTCTCCTTAAACCTACATAGGTGTATCTCAGTTTTTTCCACTTAAATCTATAGATATATCTCAGTTATTTCCACTTAAATCTACTCAGGTGTATCTTAGTTACTTCTCCTTAAACCTACATAGGTGTATCTCAGTTTTTTCCACTTAAATCTATAGATATATCTCAGTTATTTCCACTTAAATCTACTCAGGTGTATCTTAGTTACTTCTCCTTAAACCTACATAGGTGTATCTCAGTTTTCCACTTAAATCTATGATTTTCTCGTTATTTCCACTTAAACCTCCACAGGCGTATCATCTTTCACTTCCTAGGGACGCTTTCATAGACTATAGTGCAATATACAGCCTCCTCCGCTTCTTCTGGGCCGCCCGTGTCTGAGGGGGAGGCCGAGCCCCGCGGCGCCCACCTTCTCCAGCCGAGCGGAGGGGACCCAGAAGGGCGGCGCCCCCCTCCCCTCTCCTCCTCCCCTCCCTTCCCTCTCGCCTGACAGGAAAAAGAAAGAAAGAAAGAAAGGCCCCGCCACCCGCAGCCTCCCCTCCTGTCCACCCTCCGGCCGCTCGCCCAGAAGCCCCGCGGAGGGATCCCGCGGCGCCCCGCCCTCCCAACGGCTCTTAACCGCCAGGGGGCCCCGCGCGCCGGAACTTTTTTCTCCCCGCCTGGCGGCCACGCCAATCACTCCGCGGCCACGTGACCTCGCTTAGGGGTCAAGTGGGGGTGAAAGGCAGCACCGAGGCCTCCCCTCCTCCTTCCTCTCTTCCTTCCGTCCTCTCTCCCCCCTTCGCCCCCCCGCCTCCGTTTCCCATCCCCCCCGCCGGGAGCCCAGGCAGCCCCCCCTCTCTCTCCCCCCCAGGCCCATTTCGGGGTCCTCCTCCTCCACCCACGGCAAAGCCTCCCTCCGGCCGGCAGTCCTCCCGCGAGCAACGAGCGTGGCTTCCTAGAGAGGCAGGAAGGAGGCTGAGGCGGGGGGAGGACGGGAGTGACGCACTTCCTCCCGCTCACTTCCGCCTTCTCCAAGGGAGAGCTGAGGTAACGCGGGACTCTCAATGTGGGGAGGGGAGGGGAGGCCTCAGTGGCCTCCGGACGGGGGGGGAGGGTCTTCTTTCTTTCTCTCTTTCTCTCCGTTCACGCAAGGGAGGGGCTGGGTGGGGGGGTGGAAGGAGACCCCTCCCCCAGAAGGCACCGAGGCCTCCCCTCTCCCTCTTCCTTTCTTGCTCCCCCTTCCCCCCGACTCAGCCACCGCCAGGGAGCTTCCGGGGAAACGGAGAGAGAGAAGCCGCCCTCAGTCAGCCGAGAGCAGCGCCCGCCCCCCCGCTCTCAGGCCGCCTCCGGTTCCCCCCCTCCGCCCCGCCAGGAGCCCAGGCAGCCCCCCTCCCCCTCTCTCTCTCCTGTGGGAGCCCTCGGGGGCGGGAGGGGGAGGCCAGGTTCCCCCCAAAGGCACACCCCCCTCCTCCCCCCGCCCTGCTGGATCTGACCCCGCCAAGGCCCTCTGGGGAAGCCGGGCCTCCGGTTGGGGGGGAGGGCCAGGGAGGGGCCCCCACGGCCGCCCAGGCCTTCAGGGAGGGACCCACCCAGCCCAGGAGGGCGGCTGCCAGATCCCCCCCCCACAGGAAGCCAACCTTCCCCCTCCCCAGGGGGCCCCTCCCAAGCCCTGGAACTGGAGGCCGCTCTTGTTCCGTCTCTGGGGAGCCCCCAGTCACCCCCTGCCCTGCTCGCCCATCCCATAATACCCCCCGTGGGTTCCCCTGGGGCGCCCACAGCCTGGTTCTCTGGCCAGATGGGAGAGGCCGGGTGGAAGCCCCCCTCCCGCCCCCTCTTCCTGAGGCGGATTCCAAATATTTGAACCCTGAGCGTCCAAACCGAGCTCCTTCTCCGCTGATGGTCCCCCAGGTAGAGGAGGAAGGGAAGGACAGGAGGCTGAGTCCCAACACGGGGGAACAGACAGGGAGACCTTTTACAAGACACACTCTCTCAGCCTCAGAGGAAGGCGCTGGGAAGGCAAGGCCTGATTAAGGCTTTTGGGGAGACGGCCCAGAGTTGCAGGTTGACCGTTGGACGAGGACTCCGGCAGGCTTTGGGTCTGAGCCCCCCTCAGCCGTGGGAGCCCCCTGGGCCACCTTTCACAAGTCACACTCTCCCAGCCTCAGGGGGACACAGGGGTGGCAGGTCTCCCCAAAATAAGAGATATGGCTAAGAAAACCCTGCGGGAAGGTCACCCTCAGTCAGGGTTGACTTGAGGGCACATAACGTGGGAGGCAGCGTAGTGTCACGGTTTGCATTTTGGGCCGGAGGGAGGGAGGAAGGGAGGGCGACAGAATTTGGACTGAGAGTGACCGTCAGGAGTCGGCTGGCCCGTCTGCAGAGGCAGGGAGGAAGAGGCGCCCTGAAGAAACGGGTTCTCTGTCTTTTCTGCTGTCCCCCTCTGGGCCCCCATCCTGACCCCCAGCCCAATCCAGAACCTTTTCCAAGGAGACCCCCAGTTTTCTGAGAAGAGCCCCCTAACACCACTCTGGGTCTCCCTCCGCCGCCCCAGCCAATCCAATGACAA
>CAOLHI010007070.1:0-19332 GCA_948474755.1 Ctenosaura bakeri
GCTTAAGTCATAAAAGTTAAGCATCAATACTAGCACTTGGAACGTGGACGCTTGAACTAATTGGGTACTACTGAAGATGTTATAGTTCTTTCATAATACTTTCATATCTCTTGGCTCTAATTAATACCTGTGCAGCTGTTTACAGCAGTAACAAATGTTTCTGGGGTCTTTTCAAAGGGAGGCCCATGTTTCATGCTCTGCAGTAAACCAAGAAAGTGATGGCGTGAATCCCTGAAACAGGGCGTTTTCTTCCAGGCCGATTTGAAGGTGATGCATCAGCCTGAGTTGATAAAAGGCATTCTGAGCCATAGAGGCCACAAAACTAAGTGGTATGAACACCATTTAAATTTTTGGAAGAGTACAGTCCTGTCCAGAATAGTTTGTATGCTGTTCAGCTGTATAGAAAGACAGTATAGAAAGATGGCCTCCTAAGAATATATCCAACATGCTTAAATGGAGCTTCAACTCATTAGTTTTCGTTACTGCGCCTGAGCAGTAATTCACTGTCATTGCCTCACCTGGATTTGAGTCCCATTTCTGAGAGGATGGTGAAATATACATGAAATAAATAAATACATAAAATAAACTGAAGAAGAAACAGAGTTGTGTGCATATGTCACTTCACGCTAAATTAGCTGAGCTGATTGGGAGCAAGCAACTTGTGGCAGCAAGGGAAGGCGCATGAGAACTCTTAACTCACTTGGGAGCTCTAGCCCGCAGAGCTACAGCTTTTAATTTGCTAGGGGTGTCTGAGGTTGCAAAAATGGGCGGAGATTGGCAGGAAGATGTTTAAGAAAGCATGGGGGATAAAATCTAGCACCTTTGCTCTGTGATCTCTGTAGCAGAACCCTATTTGATTTTTGTCTTGTAATGTCTCTGGAGTAACCCTTAAATAGGAGATGCCAATTAAACACAGATGTCTGGTGTCGTATGGATTTTGGTGATAGCTTTTCCATTGAACAAGAAAATTGGTTCCTTATTGGCAGTACAGGAAATAAAATGTTAGGAAAATAATTGTAAGCTGGAGGAATCTGGGCTGTATCTTTCCAATTTTCCTGCTACATTTTTTGTCTAAATCCTGCTTTGACCAGTAGAATTATTGATTAAATGCAGATCTTTTCTTTTGAAGTCTATGCCTTTCCTTTGTTTAACTTTCTGTTCCACATTATTACCATTCAGAAGAAGGTATGAGATGCCTTAAAACCGTCTTATTTATTGACAGTGACTTATTAATTGCTTCAGAAAGTTTTATATGTAGGTAGAATTGACATAATATTGGAAGCGTCAAGAAGATTTTCTAACCCCATTCTCTGACAGTGCATTCCTATGCTCATATACCTGGGAGTAAGATGTATTCAGTTCAGTGGTATTTACATGTAAATTTACAAATGTAAATTTGAGAAGACATGTTTTGCTATGAGACAGGAATATTTATTATTTAAAATATTTCTAAGCTACCTATCCTTTTAGGGTAATGAAGAATAAATACAATAAAACAAATACAGTTATTTAAAACAAAATTAAAATTATTTAAACAAAAGGCAGAATAATATTCATCATAACAGTTACAGACCAAAGCTCAGCAAAAGTGAAACAACAAAACTCAAAATGTAAGGGCAAATAGAAAAATCTATTGGCATGAAAAAGATAAGCATATCAGTGCCAATACTACTTCTTGATAAAAGACAGTGCAGACAAGTCAGAGTCAGGAAATAAAACCTGTCTCTTTAGAACACACATATAATGTGCATTTGTAGTATGGAAGTCATTTGCCCTGCCCCCCTCCAAAAAGAACCTTAGCTGAGGATCTTAAGGTATGGGTTGAGTGATAACAAAAGGCAGCTGTCTTTTGGATATTTGGGTCTCAAGCCATTTTGGACTTTAAAGATCAGTCCCAGCAGCTTGAATTGGGCTAAAAAACAAATTAGAAATAAACAGCAGCCCTTTCAGAGTTGGAGTCATATTCCTGTACATGTATACCTCAGTTAACAAAGCTTTTGACCAAGAATCTCCTGTTTACAAAGTCTTTTAGTGGGAGCCAAGCCCAGCCCAGCCCTCTTTTCTTGTTTTCTGTCTAGCTGGAAGGGTTTTTGTTTGTTTTGCTTTTAGCACTGGCATTGGGAGGATGGTGAAGGAGGGCTGAAGAAAAACAAGTTCTTCTTCGTGGTCTCTGTGCCTTCATACACTAGGAGCTTCTGCGCCTGTGCAGTAGCGTTCGGAAACTTCTAGAGCTTGTTAGCTTGGCAGGTACTGTGCATGCTCCTCCCGCCGAGCAACGGTCTCTCCTCAGTTCTTTCTTATCCGCCGTCGCGTACGGAAGGTTCCTTGGCTTGTTCCTCGATTTTTCTTGCTTGGCTATCGTCTTTACGGATTTTTGACCACTTTCGGACTGTTTACTGACCTCTCTCTCTGACTCTCCCTCGGATTTAGTAGATTTGGACCTTTTCTTCCTCTTTTTCTTGTCGCGTCATCTTATGTCCGCGCTCTTTAAAAACTGTGTGTCCTGTTGGCGTAAGTTTGCCCTTTCCGACGGCCACAAGGAGTGTCTCTTCTGCTTGGGCGAGTCCCACAACACCCGGACTTGCCCAATTTGTCGGGATTTTACCTCCCAGACCTTCCGCAACAGGGCCTCAAGGCTGAAATCTTTCTGCTGGGAGCAGTCTTTGAAGGCGATTGAGGAGACCTCCCAATCCAAGATGGCCAACAAGAAGACGACCACGCCATCGACGGTATCGGCGGCTGCTGTTCCGTCCACTTCGTCGGCATCAGGCTCGGTGCCGGCGTCGAGAACGCCGATATCGGCGTTACCGAGGATCCCGAAGCTGTCGGCGGCTGCCAAGGCAGCTAAAGGTTCCTCGAAGACGAGGAAGACTGAGGCTCCGGCCAAGGAAACGCCTCATAAGAAACGCCCTGCTCCGGACGGAGACAAGGGTAAGGAGAAGGACAAGAAGAAGAAGAGGAAGGAGAAGAAGCGCTCCCCGACTGGGGACGTTCAGCCTCCCACTCCTCCTCCAACTCTTGAGCCTTCGAGAGGGCGAGGCGAGCCCGTCGATCTGTCGGACGACGAGATCGAGGATGTTCCCCAACAACGTCCGCACTCGCCTGTGGATGAACCTCCAACCCTGGTGAAGGGACAACACCACCACCCTTCTAGCCGTCGCGGGTCGGCTGACCTGCAGCAGAGACCGTCCCGAGAAGTCTCTGCTTCCCCGGAGCGGTGCTCGGCCTCCACTAGATCTCAATCCCGCTCTTCGGAGCTGCCGCCAAGATCGCCGCCTCCTCGGGAAACGAGTTAGGAACACCCTCGCTCGTCTGCCTCCAGATACACCTCGGCGTCCTACGTGGCCAGGTACGCGAGGGAATCTGAGTGGAGAGAGTGCCCGGCTTCTTACCGGTCACATTCTCCATCGTATCGGGATCGGTACCACCGTGACCCGAGACGCTGGGAGACCTTCCGGAGGTCCCGGTCACCTCTAAGGCAATGCGGCTCTCGCTCCCGCTCACCTGAGAGAGAGGAACCTCGGTACCGTAGGCACCGAAGCCGTTCGCCTTTGGATCGCCGCCGCTCCTTCAGCCGCTCTCCCTCGCCCCGATACCATAGAGCGAGGGAGCCTTCACCTCTGTACCGAGCAGTATCACCGCCTCCCAGGGTTACGGCTACGGCAACACGCCCTGCAGAGTCCGTGGTGACCAGGCAGGCTACCGCCACTACGGCCTGCCAGACTACACCAGTCACCACCAAAAAGGTGAAGTCGGTTGTGGCCCAACCGAAACGGGACACTGCCACCGTCGCCGTTTCTATTGTGGACAAGCCTAAGAAAGCACAGTCCACGACTGCGGTGAAGGAGCCAGAGAGGGAGCGACGGGAAGACTCACCGAGCTCCGAGTCCTATTACTCCAGTGCGGAGTCGGAGATCTCGGATGTGGCCTCACAGGAGTCTCCTCCTCTGGGATTCGGGGAGCCGGTCCCAGACTCAGCTCCAGAAGACGTCCAGCAGTTCTCCGCAATGCTGTTCTGAATGGCCTCTACCCTTGGCCTTAAGATCGCGGACACGGAGCCGGAGGATGACGACCCGGTCTTCTTGATGGTCGAGGGAAGGCAACCTGCCACTGCCCCGCTGCCTCTCCTACCCCAGATTGCGAAGGTTGTCAAGGCCGCGTGAGACAGGCCGGCCTCAGCGCAGCCGATACCACAGAGGTTGGAGCACCTGTACAGGGTACAGAAGGAGGACGCGACCTATCTCTTCAACCACCCTGTACCTAACTCTGTGGTCGTCGAGTCGGTGCAGACAAAGGGCAGCGGCAGACAGCACACCACACCACCGGACAAGGAAGGCCGCAAGTTGGACGCCTATGCAAGGAGGTTTTACTCCGCCGCCTCCCTGCATATTCGGCTGTTCAACACGCAGGCTTGCCTCACGGCATACCTCCGTAAAGTCCTGGACCGTCTGCAACCGGCCATAGAAGCGGTACCGGACGACATCCATCAGGCCACCTCGATCATTTTCAACGAGGCTATGGCCATCTCCCGGCAGCAGATCGTCTCCTCTCGACATGCGGTGGAGATCACCTCTCGGGTCATGGCGGTGTCCATCGGCTTGCGTCACCATGCCTGGTTGAGACCAGCGGATATCCAGGAGGACACCCGAAGGAGAATCGAAGACCTTCCCTTCGATGGCGAGGGTCTCTTCAACTCATCCACGGACGAGGCGTTGGACAACTTAGTTAAGGCTAGGTTGACCGCCAAAAAGATCCGGCTTCAGCCGGCCACGCAAGCCCGCCAACCTTCTACTTTCCGCCAGTCTTGGCGAAGGTCATCGACCTCGTCTTTCCAGCGCTCTGCTCAGTCTGACCATTCGAGACCGTCCTCGGGATCGTCGGCTAGACGTCCGTTCAGGTGGCGCCCAGCACCCTCCAAGAAGTCCTCCTCGGACACGAAGTCCAGGTTTTGACCTGTTTCGCAGGCCGTCCCAGCATCCTCTCTTCAGCCTTCCACCAGCCCTCGGAGACCGACCGACCTTAGCTCGACATCTGTCGGAGTGGGAATATGTCACTATGGACTCTTGGGTCCTTTCCATCGTCCGTCTTGGCTACGCCATCGAGTTTCAAGATATTCCACCTTGACGCGTTTACTACTCCACCCCGTGGAGCTCGGCCCTCCTGTAATAGATCCAGTTCCTCCTCCAAAAAGGAGTAATCGAACAGCTCCCGTCGAAAGCCAAAACCACCGGCTTCTTCTCCTGGTGCTTCACGGTATCGAAGGCCGACGGTACCCTCCGACCAATCCTCGACCTCAGAGGGGTGAACAAGTACATCCGCCCCAAGAAGTTCAAGATGGTCACGCTACCATCGATCTTGCCCTTTCTCCATCGAGGGGACTGGTTCGCCTCCATCGATCTCCGAGACGCCTACTTCCACATCGCCATTCGCCCGCAGCACAGACGATACCTCCGCTTTGCAGTCGACGACACCTGCTACCAGTACAATGTACTGCCGTTCGGACTCTCGACCGCCCCCAGGGTCTTCACCAAATGCTTGGCCTCGGTGGTATCGTTCCTGCGGACGAAGGGTGCCTCTGTCTACCCTTACCTGGACGATTGGCTGTTGGTGGCGTCCTGCACACAAAGACTTTACCACGGCGTCCACATGACGTTGACACTCCTCACCCACCTTGGACTATAAGTCAAACCGAAGAAGTCCCACCTCGAGCTGGTGAGGACGTTGGACTTCATCGGCGCCAGTCTGGACTCCATGTCCGCAAGAGCTTACCTACCAGAGGCTCGGGCTCAAACCCTGATCCAAGCCACCGTTCACGCTTACAGGGCTTCGACGTTGTCTGCGAGAAAGATCCAGCAGCTGCTGGGCTACAAGGCCACGACAACCGCGGTCACCTATCTCGCAAGATTGAGGGCAAGACCTCTCCAACACTGGTTCATCCGCATATTCGACCCACTGCGAGACGAACAGAGCATCCGACTGCAACTGCCGGAGGGTGTGCGCTCATCCCTCTGATGGTGGCACTCGCGAGACAACCTAATGTCCGGGATACCCTTCCAACAGCCGACACCGAAGGTGACGGTAACGACCGATGCCTCCCTTTACGGATGGGGTGCCCACTGTGGCGATCTCAGAGTCCGCGACAGATGGACCGGCGACGAGACGGCTCTCCACATCAACGTCCTGGAGCTGCTCGCTATCTCGAAAGCACTCCGAGCGTTCCGCCACGTCGTCGCCGGACGGGCAGTCCTAGTCCTAACGGACAACACCACTGCTGTCTGTTACATCAACAGACAAGGAGGGACTCATTCCACAACCCTGCTGAACATCGCCCTCGACCTGTGGGACTGGTGCATTCGCCTCCACACGCATCCCGTAGCTGTTTACCTGGCCGGCCAGGAGAACACTACAGTGGGCGCCCTCAGCAGGGACACCTATCCCATCACGAATGGTCTCTCTCCGGAGAGGCGTTCAGACTGATTCAAGACCGCTGGGGCGAACCATCGATCGACCTCTTCGCGACCAGGGAAAACGCGAAGTGCAGCCGATTCTGTTCGAGAGCAGGCCACGATCGGGCCTCCATCGGGGACGACTTTCCAGTTTCTGTGGACCGAGGAACTCCTGTACGCGTTCCCGCTGTTCCCGCTGCTCGGCTGGACGATATCGAAGATCCTTGCCGACCGAGCCGACGCGATCCTGGTAGCCCCGTACTGGCCGAGGCAGCATTGGTTCACACCCATGCTACGAGCTGCACGAGGCGACCTTCTCCGGCTACCACCGACGCCGGGCTTGCTCTCCCACTCCAGCGGCCGCGTCCTCCATCTGGACTTACCACGCCTGGCCCTCCATGCCTGGAGGATATCGCACTAGACGATCCCGTGCTCGGTACCGTCCTCGTCGCGGCCAGGAAAGAATCCACTCGTCGCAACTACCAATACAAGTGGTGACGCTTCCTGACCTTCGCTAATGAGAGGAGTGAGCCGGTATCGCTTGCTAGACTCTCCACTGTCCTGCATTTTCTCCTTCACCTCCGGCAACAGGGCTTGGCATATCTATCCCTGAAGGTTTACCTCTCCGCGATCGTGGCATACCAACCGCCACGGTCTACGGCATCGGGTTTCTTCAGAGACGATACCATTAAGCAGTTCCTGAAGGGACTGCAACATCTCTACCCGCCGGTATCGCCGCTGCTAACGCCGTGGTCCCTCTCGCTGGTGCTCTCGCAGCTGACAAAGCCGCCCTTCGAGCCGATGGTGACCTCGGATGACAGGCTCTTAACCTTAAAGACTGCCTTCCTGGTAGCGGTTACCTCAGCAAGGCGAGCGGGTGAGATAACAGCTCTTTGATCCAATGAGCCCTTCATGGTCTTCCACAGAGACAAGGTGGTCCTTAGACCCGACATCTCGTTCCTGCCGAAGGTGGTGTCCAGTTTCCATCTCAACCAGGACATCATCCTGCCTGATTTCTTCCCGGACCCGGCAACACCGCTGAAGCGGTCCCTTCACTCCCTGGATGTGCGTCGGGCCCTGGCCTTCTACAAGGACAGATCTGCTCCCTTCCGACAGACACCACATCTCTTCGTTTGCTACGGACGACGTCGGAAGGGCCACAAGTTGTCCACC
Organism: Ctenosaura bakeri; assembly: GCA_948474755.1. Taxonomy (NCBI): domain Eukaryota; kingdom Metazoa; phylum Chordata; class Lepidosauria; order Squamata; family Iguanidae; genus Ctenosaura; species Ctenosaura bakeri. The sequence goes on from CAOLHI010007070.1 coordinate 7,620, forward strand.
CAGCGCTTCTCCAAGTGGGTGGTACAGACTATTCAGCTGGCGTACGAGCTCGCGAGGAAGCCTCTGCCAGCCCTGCTTCGAGCCCACTCCACCAGAGCTGTGGCAACTTCTGCGGCCCTCCTGCGAGGAGTAGACCTGCACAAACTCTGCCGTGTGGCGACCTGGTCCCAGCCATCGACCTTCGTTCGCCACTACAGGCTCGACTGCCGGTCGCGCAGAGATGCTCGGTTTGGACGTGAGGTGCTGGCTTCCGCACTCTAGGACTCTGTACTCTATACTCTGTACAGAGTACTCCGTACTCTGACCCGCCATCCAACCGGTAAGCTACACAGTCTCCTAATGTATGAAGGCGCAGAGACCACGAAGAAGAAGAACAGGTTGCTTACCTGTAACTGTGGTTCTTCGAGTGGTCATCTGTGCCATCATACACACCCGCCCTTCCTTCCCCTCTTTTCAGGTCCCTGTAGGTTCTACGGCGGACAACAGAACTGAGGAGAGACCGTTGCTCGGCGGGAGGAGCATGCGCAGTACCGGTGTGGGGGAGGGGTTCCCGCCAAGCTATCGAGCTCTAGAAGTTTCCGAATGCTACCGCGCAGGCGCAGAAGCTCCTAGTGTATGATGGCACAGATGACCACTCGAAGAACCACAGTTACAGGTAAGCAACTTGTTCATTTTCAGTGTTGGGTTGCAGCACCGTATTCTCAGTAAACAAAGCAATAAAGCGTGGCCTGGAAAAAAGTGAGACTCTATTCTAGGTGATCCTACTGTAGCAGTATGTGCTTACATATACCAGGCAAGGTAAAACAGCTGCCTCCAGAATCGGTTGCTAAGCATGTCTGAAGAACAAAAGAGAAAGAAAAGGAGAAAGCAGGTTAGTCTGCCTGACAAGCTACCCTGGCGTGTTAAAGAAGCACAAATCAATAAGTTTCACCACCAAAATGGAAATCCTAAGAAAGGTAGAGGATATTGAAAGAAAAAAACATCCAGGGATGTATTTTGAAAGAGGCTTTCAGGTGGTCTTTAGAAGATTCAAATGTTTGCTTGTTTGTTTGTTTTTAACTTACACAAGGCTTACCTGACCTGCTTGTTTAATCTAATGCATGTGTAGTAATAGTTTTGAATAAAAAGGTTGCTCGAACGTGTTGTAATGCTCATCTTCTTTGTGGTGTAGGAACCTATCCCTGTTCTTTCATTGTTCCTATCTTTGATACCAAAATTGCTGTTACAGAATAAAGCCCAGCAGAAGTTAATCTACTTCATTATAGGAGGTGTCCCTTTATTTGTCTGAAGAAATTAAAATTTAGTAGCTATGGTCTGTATTAATTGAAACTTCAGAGTCATCTCTAAAGGCAGCATTGTGTATGATGTGTTATCGTTATCAAACACATAATTATCATAATAGGAAGCCAAGGTAAAGAGCAAAGTGGTTGGAGAGGGCTCCTATATTTAGAACAGATAGAAGATTATCAGGCAAGTTATATGCTACATGGAATAGTTACTCTTCTTTTCCCTAGTTATTATCCCATTTTCCTGGAAAAAAGATTATTTCCTGTCTGCAGATATGGTGACAATCAAATACAAAGCAAAACACAGACTCCTCAAACTGTGTTTAGCCTTTTCCCCTCGAAGCCCTAAATATTCCAGAATGAGAAGGAGAATCCCAGTATCTGAATAAAGATTTATCTTTTGAATTAATTATTGATCTTCTAGTGCATATAGTTTTGTTTTTCTTTTCTGTGTAATCCTCACATTGAGTAACTTCTTGTTTGCTCTCATTTCCCATATTTGTAAACATTTTCTGAAATCACCTTTTTATCTGTTCCTTTTATGCCTTGTCCTTAATAGATAAAGAAGGGCAGCAATCCCTCAACCAGGCAGCAGGAGATTCAGGGAAAGGTATAACTGTCTCTAAGGGTCAAGTCTGTAACAGTTTGTTTAGATAGTTTTGGTTGTTTTAATTCAGACAGCCTGCTTTGGTTTGTGTGTAGTGCTTTTAGATGTGTGTGTAGTACATAGTTTTACTTCAACACTGGAAGGCAATTTGTAGCAAATGGCTGTTGAAAGTAGGGCCAAAATTGATGAATTAGAGTTGGGTATGGGATGGAGGCAGGACTGACACTTCTGCATATAGGGCAAGACTTAAATCTCTTCCTAGTGCTGCAGTCCTGTCAAAACTACATCCCCCCCGTGCCCCAGCTCCCATATCGCTCTGGAAGAGAACTGTTCATGATTTTGAAGTAAATGGACAGCTATTCTTTGGGAATTTCATGTTTGTGTAGGAACTCTAAAACCAAAAACAGATGGGATGGTGTGAATACAATAACGTACTGAAAACATATACAACACGTAGAATACTATAATCAAAACATATACCGTATTTTCCGGCGTATAAGACGGCCGGGCGTATAAGACCCCCAACTTTTCCAGTTAAAATATAGAGTTTGGGATATACTCGCCGTATAAGACTACCCCTCTTCCAACGCACACCAAATAAAAATTAAAAAAACATCAGATTTATCCATCCTGGGAGAACCTTAAAAAAAATCCCCTTTTCTCTCTCTGCCATAGCATTTTCTCTTTGGCACTTACCTGCCAGTGCAGGGAGAGTTGAAGGCCTTGGGAGAAGCTGAAGAAAGCCTCAGTTCCCTCTGTGCTCTCTCTGCCTTGGTGGCGACTTTTTGGCCCTTTTCCACCAGAGTGTACAGAATGGAGGGGGTCAGTGCTTTTTTTAGGTTCTCCATGGGGGGACCAAGCTCTCACCTTGAGAGCTTTATTCATCCATGGAGAACACTGACCTCCCTCCCTCCCACCAATTGCCTTTTTCAATACCTGGGTGGGAAAAGGTGGCAGCGACAGCAACGAGAGCAGCTGCCCCCCGAAAAACAACATTGGTGCTTTCACCTCTCTACGAATTGGATCCAGTAAGCATTTATCTCTCTGCAAACTGGCCTCTTTTTGTTTATTCTGTGAAACTATAGAATGAAATTGTGGAAGAGGGACTTTTTGTCTAATAATTTCATAACATTGAGCTATAGATCGAAGAAGTACTTATGTTCTTTCTGCACTGATCTGTTAATTTGATTATCAAAGGTCTCCTACTTATTGAACCAAACTACCTCATCAAAGAAATAAATTTTATGGGACCATGTAAGGAATTGCTGTTAAGCATATGACTTTCTGTGTCCCTTTCAACATGTTATGCATCATAGATGAGAGAGCTCTAAATGAAACCAAAAGAAATTGAAAATTAAAATTATGGAATGTTTGATTTGCAGTATCATCTATGAAGGAGCTCGCATAATGGGCTAGGGTCAGTAATTCAGGTCTGTCACCCAGAACGGACCATGGGTCTGTTATCCTAGCATAGGTCTACTTACTGCACTCCAGACATGATGCACTGGAAAAAAATCCTCCAGAACAGACAATTCAGGGTGGCTGAAATAAGATCCAGACTGTACATCGAAAGGGAAATGGCTCAGTTACCCTACATTTCACCTGAATGCCCTAGTATTCGCAATAGTACGTGCAAAAGACAGCGGCGGGCCTGGGCTCAGCCGGACCTCCCCCCGCGCCAACCGGGCCGCTCCCCACGCCGCTGGCAGCGGCCTCTGAGACAGGGGCAGGCCCGGGCTCAGCCGGACCTCCCCCCACACCGACCGGGCCGCTCCCCGCGCCGCCGGCAGTGGCCTCCCCGCCACACCCAGCGCATAAGATGACCCCCGACATTTGCAAAGTTTTTTGGGGGGTTAAAAAGTTATCTTATACACCGGAAAATACAGTATACAATATAGAACATATATAATAGATTGAATAGTATAAGCAAAATATGTATACCATGCAACATATTTCCACATTTCCCAGGGTTCTGTCCTGGGCCCAGTGCTATTCAACATCTTCATCAATGACTTGGATGAGGGAGTGGAGGGCATGCTGATCAAATTTGCAGATGATACCAAAGTGGGAGGGGTTGCTAATACACCAGAGGATAGGATCAAATTTCAATATGACCTTGAGAGATTGGAGAGCTGGGCCAAAGCTAACAAAATGAATTTCAACAGAGAGAAATGTGGGGTCCTGCACTTGAGCAGAAAAAATAAAAGTCACAGGTATAGGATAGGGAATGCGTGGCTGGATAGCAGTATGTGTGAAAAGGATCTAGGAGTCTTCGTAGATCACAAGCTGAACATGAGTCTGCAGTGTGACGCAGCAGCCAGGAAAGTCAACGCGATTCTTGGTTGCATTAATAGGCGTATGGGGTCTAGATCGAGGGAGGTAGTGGTACCACTCTATTCTGCATTGGTTAGGCCTCATTTGGAATACTGTGTCCAGTTCTGGGCACTTCAATTCAAGAAGGATGTCGACAAGCTGGAATATGTCCAGAGGAGAGCGACCAAAATGGTGAAGGGTCTGGAAGCCATACCCTACAAAGAACACTTTAGGGAGCCGGGGATGTTTAGTCTGCAGAAGAGAAGGTTAAGAGGGGACATGATGGCTATGTTTAAATATTTGAAGAGATGTCATGTTGAGGAGGGAGCAGGCTTGTTCTCTGCTGCTCCAGAGACTAGAACAAGGAGCAATGGATTCAAGCTGCAGGAAAGGAGATTCCACATGAACCTCAAGAAGAACTTCCTGACAGTCAGAGCTGTCTGGCAGTGGAATATGCTGCCTCGGAGGTTTTTAAGCAGAGGCTGGCTGGCCATCTGTTGGGAATGCTTTGATGGGTGTTCCTGCATAGCAGGGGGTTGGACTCAATGGCCCCTAGGGTCTCTTCCAGCTCTATGATTTTATGATTCTGTCTATAGAAGGGTCTTCAGGGGATAGAAAACATTTACAGCAACCAATTCAAAGAGCAAACCTTTACACTTAATTATTTAACAGGAGCAATAGTCTCTTCATATGTACAAATAATGAAACAGGAGAACAATACAGTCAGCTGTCCACATTTGCGAGTTTCACTTGGGGATTTGATTATTCATGGATTGTTTGCTGCTGCCTCTGCTGCCTCCCTATGCCATTTTCAATAGGGGCTGCAAACCTCGTGAGACTGAGAAACTGGGAACAAGGGTTGTAAATCCCTATTAAAAATGATGTGGGGCAGCAGTGGAGGTGGCAGTAAGCCCCACCAGCCAGCCACTTCTGCCTTGTGAAGGAACCCTGATGCCTCAAAGGAATCTACAGTGGCTTGAATATGGTGATCATACCTTTTTGTGTGTTGCATATGGCTCATTAGGGCCTAGACTTATTCACGTTTTTTTCACTTTCACGGGGGTCCTGTGCCCCTAACCCTAGTGAATGTGGAGGGGTGACTGTACTGACCAATAAGTAAAGACAGAGTCCAGAGTTTATTCTGTTTGCTTGCTCCTCTGGGCTCTCTGTGTACTTACTGATCAGCATTAGTCCACTATTTGTGTTATTTGTATATATCAAGTATAATTTCCATGCTTGGTTTTCTTTTTTCCCTCTTTTTATTTTGCAGGTGCTTTCTTATGGGTGACTTATATGCATTTCTGTTATTTTGTCATGATTAGGTGAAATTTATGCATCACTGAATTAAATGTTTGTTCTCAGAACTTGTTGCTGTGAATATTTTCTATACTCGGAAGAAGACCTTTTTGATTGAAATTGATGTTATCCAGAAATATGTGGTATTGCATATATGTTTTGATTATATTGTTCTATATGTTGTATATGTTTTGAATGCATTATTTTATTCATACAATCCCACTTAGTTTTGATCTTGGCACTTCTGAGTGTTTTCTCTTTTGTGATTCCTCACCAATATCTTTTTCTGTTGTTTCTATGTAGGAACTCTGAAACATACAACTAGGAGTACTATTGACTGTAGATTTATATACCATTTTCTAAATGGTGATACTTTCTTACTATATCCTACACAATGAGGAATGATACATATTTTATCATTTTTCATTATACAGCAACAAATAAAGCAGTTGTTTTAAATATTTAGAGAACATTTATCTGCACACATACAATGCTTTGATAAAATAGTGCACCAGTCTAAAAGTCCTGTAGTTTAAAGCATAAAAGTTTCTTGCAAATATTGTTTGCTTGCTTGTCATTGTCTTGATTTTGATTTCTTTTTCCCCCATGTATTCCGAACACAGTTATAGATGATCATTCTTCTGGAGATTCAATGAGGTAAGACTGTGGTCTTTTTAGTTCATTCATTTTTGTTAAGCTGGGGCATGGTGTAGTGGTTTGAGCATTGTACTATGCCTAATGAGGGCTGGGTTCAAATGCCCATTCGGCCATGGAAGCTGACCGGGTGAACCTTGGGAAGTCACGCTCTCACAGCATACCCCTTCTGAACAAATTTTGCCAAGAAAATCCCATGATAGGATTGCCATAAATTTGAAATGACTTGAAGGCTCACAAAAAATAGAAAAAGGTTTTATTCTTATATTTCTGTTCATTTAAAGAGTTTCTGGAGAAATGGATGATGACACTTGGCACTCTTCAGAGGAAGAAGAATTAGACTTCAGCCCTAAGGTACAGTTTTTTGTTCGGCAGGTTCTGAACTTACTCAGTACAAATGAACAGCAAACAAGGAAAACAGATAAAGCTGCCTTGCGAGCTACACTTATCATGTTAAAAATCATAGATTTATAGCTCTGGCCACCAAAACAGAAATCATGTGGAGGCTGGTAAAGAAACAGTAATTAGTCGATGCATTTTGCAAATACAGTTCTCCCTTTACATTTCTGGGTCTCACCTTTGCGAATTTAATTATTGACAAGATGCCTGCTTGCCCCCCAATTCTCCTGCTGCCCCCCCATTCCCACCCTGCTTGCTCCTCCCATTCTCCTTGCCATCAGTGCAGGCGTACCTCTCATGGGCAGCAGAAAGGTGCAGGGAGGGCAATCACCCATTCCCTGTGCTCCTCCCGCTGCTGGCGGTGCGGGTGTGGCCCGGGCGGGCGGCAGGAAGGTGCAAGGGGGGCAATCGTCCATTCCCTGCACACCTCCCGCAGGTGCGGGCACACCTCACACAGGCGGCAAGAAGATGCAGGGAGGGTGATCCCCCATTCCCTGTGCTCCTCCCACTGCTGCTGCTGCCGCTGCTTGTGTGGGCACCCCCATGTGGGTGGCAGGGAGGTGCAGGAAGGGCGATCACTTGTTCCCTGCGCTCTTCCCACTGCTGCTGCTGCTGGTGCAGGCACACCGTATGCAGGCGGCAGGAAGGTGCAGGGAGGGCAATCGCGTGTTCCCTGCCTCCCTGCCCCCCACTTGGGAGGGTGCACTGGCCAGGCAGAAGCCTGTCGGGAGAGTGCCCTATTCGTGATTATTTGACATTTGCAAAGGATCTGTGTCCCTATCCCTTGCAAATGTGGAGGGCATACTGTAGCTTTCAAATGGCCTCTGGAAGGTTCAAAATATCTGCCTGTGCAAGACTTACTTGACCTCTTTGTTTCATGTCACGTGGACATATTGTTAGCTTTGAATAAAAACTTCTGAAAATTGCCCTTCTTTTTTGTGGTGTTGCAGTTTTGTGGTTCCTATTTTTTCGATGTTATCTCTATTTCTGCCACCAAATTTTCGGTTAAGATGTGTCCAGAACATATCTATGTTATTAAGTGAAATATACCAGTATCATGTTTTTAGCTTGGAGCTTCTGTTAGATTCTCTTCTGGGGAGAGATATGGAAGTGAGATATAGTTGATAGTAGGTTGGCCAGTTTCACTTGTTGGATCAGCAGCATTCCTTTCTGGAAAACTGTGTTATCCATGTCGTGCTGTGAAATTTACCACTAAGCTTTGATGGGACTGTTTATGAAAATGCGGATAGTTCAAAGCTGGGCATGGCTTAACATGTTGAACAGAGAAGCAGGATAGTTGAAGCACCAACTGCTCCTATACAGTCTATTTAATTGTGAAAACACTGACAGTATACCTGACTGTGAGCATTCCCGCATTCTGTGGTAGATGAGAAGCCTCCTGTATGGTCTTAAACAGATATAGAACTCATGCAGCAGGTCTAATTACTTTTAAGCATTACCTTTTTAAAGTTTTTGCCTTTGACTTCTGGTGGAATGGCAAAGTGGAAAGTCAGCTTGTCCTAGTGGTGAATGGCATCGGGCATCAGAGTTTGTTATCGGGGGCAGGTGGACCCAACAAGTATTGCACTCTGGGGACAGAGAGTGCCAGGGTCGTCATACCAGTTCGAGATCTTGTCCCATAGCCTGGGGGAGGGGGACTGCAAGCCCTCAAATGACTGATCAGGAATACCTGAAGAGCCATCCTCTCCATTGCCTGTATGCAGCTGACCAAGAACCAACCAAGCTACATCTGCCCACCTTTTAGAATTGGCAACAGAAGCTTTAAGTGAATACAAGACTTTCAGAGACAGATAAGAGATTATCTCAATGCAAATATTCTACCAAGAACTGTGAGTTGAGCTAATTTCAAATGATAATCTAACCCGAGATTGTGGCAGCTGCAGAGGCTCCATGGCAAAGCCTTTAAAATTTAAAAAGACAGTAATGCCATAAAGAGATGACTTTTATAAAAAGAAAAGACATTATAACTCTTTTTCAATTTCAATTTAAAAGAATGTGGATTGTTCTTCATGGTCTCTATGACTCACACAAATGGGTTTACTGCACCTGCACTGTGCATCATTCAGAATCTTCTAGCGCTATCATACAAGTGTTTTGCCAGTAGCCTCTCCTCCCCAGTCCTTGTGGCTAGCCTGATTCCCGCTCAGACCTTCGGTTCCCTTTCTTCCACCACAGCAACAGCACCAAAGGAACTGTTGGTGAGGTGTATCTCTTCTCCAGCTTTGCGTTTCTGATCTCGGTCTACATTTTGGCTCTTCTTTCCAATACTTGGTTTTTGACCAAGGTCTTCCCTTTCTCCAATTGGTGTCACGGAGCTCATGAAGAGAGCGATCGGTATGTTGCCATTTGCCTTCTGGAAGTCCTGGGATTTATATAAGTGTTGACTTACCAAGTCCCTATTGATTCACTTAAACAACTTTTGCACCTGGACCATTATGTGTAAAATGAGCCCAGACATTTGTAACTGGTTAGAGGCTTTCAGTTCTTTTAAAAATAGTATAAGGGCCTCTCTTGTTGCTTATTGACCTTCAATAATTGATAGTTTTACTCAGAAGAAATCCTGTTAACTTTTTTTTATTTATGACATCTGTAGCTTTTAAGGAACCGAAAACAATCTGAATTATCTTCCACAGTGTAGTAATTTGGATGTCTGCAAAGTGCTGTGTTCTTTTGTGCCTGCAATAGACCGAAATATTTCCAGGACTTCAGAGTTTGAATGCTCAAAACAGGACTCAGTTTTGTTGCTTTTGATGTTTACTACTTCTGATGTTCAAGATACAGAAACAATTAGAGCTAAGGAAGAAGTAAAATGAATCTATGAACAAACTATCGGAAGAGATTTAGAAAGTAGAAAAGAGGTTGCAACAAACGCCAGAGAATAAAAAACTGAGGAGGATGCTAAGGACCTTACAAAATCAAATGTCTGATGTGGCAATGGAACAAATGGGGGAAAAAATGAGATTTGTAAGACAAAACTGGTTTGAAAATGCCAACAAGCCTGGCTGCTGGCTGGCATATAGGATACGCAGGGAGAGGAAGAAAAGAACAATTAATGGCATTAAAGAAGGTAGTAGAGTACATACAAGATAGGGAAAGTGTCATTAAAAATCTTGTTCATTTTTACCAAAATCTGTATGGCTCTTCTAAAGAGCTGAGTGCTGAAAATATCAACCAGTATCTTAAGGATAAAAATCTTCCCCAATTGTCGTCAGAACACAGAGAAGCCTCAAACAAGCCAATATCATTAGGTGAAATTAAAGACAATCGAACGGGCTAAACCTAATAAAGCACCAGGACCCGATGGCCTCCCGGCAAGTTATTATAAAACCTTTCAGGAGGTTCTTTTGACACCCATGTTGAAAACATTTAATGCGATTATCAGTGAGGGTACAGTTCCCCCAAGCTGGAAGGAGGCAAGTATAACATTAATTCCAAAAACGGAGGAAGAATATCTGATGGCCAAAGACTTTAGACCCATTTCTCTTCTCAATGAGGATTATAAGATCTTTAGTGCTATCTTGGCGCAGAGATTAAAGAAGATCCTCCATGTTTATATAGGGGAAGATCAGAGTGGTTTTCTTCCAAATCCCTTTATGAGAAATAATGTAAGATCTATGATAGATGTCATTGAGTATTTCCATGTTCACAATGAAAAGAAAGGAACTCTGATTTTTTTAGATGCAGAGAAGGCGTTCGACAACCTGAATTGGCAATTTATGTTAGCAGTGATGGATAAGATGAAATTTGTCAGGTTTTTTTTAAAGTTGATGAAATTGATCTACTCTGATCAGGTAGCCCACTTGCTTGTCAATTCTGAAAGATGTGAGAATTTTTCCATCAGGAAAGGTTCTCGTCAAGGGTGCCCGTTGTCGCCTTTAATCTTTATTGTGACATTAGAAGTTTTACTCAATGATATCCAACACAATGACCTTCTTAAAGGTATTAAAGTGGGAAAAGACCAATATAAATACAAGGCTTTTGCGGATGACATTGTGTTATACTTAGAAAATCCTACTCACCAAATTGGTTGGTTATTGGAAATATTGTACAGCTATGGGAGTGTAGCAGGACTCAGGATTAACAAATAAAAAGCTAAGATACTCACCAAGAATATGAAAGCAGATGAGATCAAAAAGCTAGAAATTACATCAGGAATACAATCGACCACTAAAGTTAAATATTTAGGAATTTGGATTACCACCAATAGTAGTCAACTATTTCAAAACAACTATAAAGTGACATGGAAAGCAATTCAGAAGAAATTAGAAATCTGGGGGAAATTAGACCTGTCTTTAATGGGTAGGATATCTTTAATTAAAATGGGCGTATTACCAAGGCTCCTGTTCTTATTCCAAATGTTACCAATTAATATTCCAACTAAGTGGTTTAAGGAATGTGAGAAAGGCATATCTCAATTTCTATGGCAAAAGAAGTTATCAAGAATTAAAATAAGACCTATGACAGATAAAAGAGAAAATGGAGGATTGGCTTTACCCAATATCAGATTATATTATGAAGCCAGCTGTTTGACATGGACCAAACCTTGGATTTTATTGGACGACCCTAGATTATTGAGTCTAGAAGGTCATGATCTTCCGCTAGGGTGGCATTATTATCTATGGTACCAACAAAAAGAAGCACCCAAATTATTTAGGAACTATGTCATTCGTAGATCTCTATTTGATTTTTGGGTTAAAATCCGACACCATTTAGGTTTGGGAATTCCAATGGTGGTATCACCGCTAGAAGCCTTCTCTATCCAAACGCTAAGGAGAGATATAAAATGGACCAATTACAAGGATTTAATTTTCAAACAAAAAGATCAGATTTGTCTGAAGGACCGTATCCAACTGGAACAAGAAGGAATTACCATACAATGGCTCCCCTATTTACAGCTAAAGGAAAGGTTTAAAAAAGACCTCAAAGAAGAGGGCTTTGTAATTAATCCCTCCTGAATTGAATTAATTATGAGAAGTGGGGAATGTGGTCTATTGTCAAAATTTTACCAATATCTACTTCAACGTGACCTAGAAAACGAGGTGATTAAGGATTACATGATTAGGTGAGCTAAAGATATTGGACATACTATAGAATTAAATAACTGGATTGAAGCATGGAAGGATGTGTGTAAATTCAC
>CAOLHI010007071.1:0-16151 GCA_948474755.1 Ctenosaura bakeri
CCCCCCCCAAAAAAAAAACCCCCTTTTTTTGGGGGTTTTTTTTTAAATTTAAAAATTTTTTTAATTTTTTTAAAAATTAAAAAACCCCCCAAAATTTTTTTGGGGGGGCCCCTTTTTTCCCCGAAAAATTTTTTTTTTTTTGGGTTTTTTGGGGGTTTTTTTTTTTTAAAAAATTTTTCCACCTTTAAAAAACCCCGCCCCTTCCAAAGGGAAAACCGGCCCCAAACCCCCAAAAAAAAATTTTTTAAAAATTTTTTTAAAAAAGGGGGGGGGGGGCCCCCCCCGGCGGGGAAAAACCCCCCCCCCCCTTTTTTTTTGGGGGGGCCCCCCGGGCCCCCTTTTAAAACCCCGGGGGGGGAAAAAAAAATTTTCCCCCCGGGGGGGGGGGGGGGAAAAAAAACCCCCCAAACCCGGGTTGGAAAACCCCCCCCCCCTCCCCCGGGGGGGGCCCCCCCCGGGGGGGGCCCCCCCCCTTTTTGGGAAATTTTGGGGGGTTTTTTTTTCCCCCAAAAAGGGGGGGTTTTTTTTTTAAAAGGGGGGGCCCCCCAAAAAAAAAACCCGGGGGGGAAAAAAACCCCCCCCTTTTTTTTTTGCCTTTTTTGGGGGGGCCCGGGTTTCCCCCCCCAAGGCCAAAAGGGGGGTTTTCCCCCCCCCCACCCCCCCCCTTTTTTTTTTTTCCCCCCCCCCCGGTTGGGGCCCTTGGGCCCCCCCAAAGGGGGGTTTTTTTTTGGAAAAACCCCGGGGGCCCCCAGGGGGGGCCCCCAAAAAAAAGGGGGGGGGGGGGGCCCCCCCCCCCCCCCTTTTTTTTTTTCCGGGCCCCCCTTTTTGGGGGGGGGTTTTTAAAGGGGGGGGGGGGGGCCCCCTTCCCCCAAAAAAAAAGGGGGGGCCCCCCCCCCTTTTTGGGGGCCCCCCCAAAAAAAAGGGGGGGTTTTTTCCGGTTTAAAAAATCAAAATTTTTTTTTTTAGAAATTTTTTTTTTTAAAAATTCCTTTTGGGGGTTTTTTTCCCCTTTTTCCCCCAACCCCCTTTTTTTTTTTGGGGGGGGGGAAATTTTTTTTGGGTTTTTCCCCCCGCCAAAAGGGCCCCCCTTTTTTTTTAAATTTTAAATTTTTGGCCGGCCTTTTTTCCCCCCCTTTTTTTGGGGAAAAAATTTTAAAGGAAAGGGGAAAAAAAAAAATTTTTTAAAATTTAAATTTTTTAAAATTTTTTAAAAAAAACCCTTTTTTTTGGGGCCCCAAAAACCCCCTTTTTTCCCCCAAAAAAATTTTTAAAAAAAGTTGGGGAAAAAGGGGGGGGGCCCCCCCCCAAACCCCCCCCAAAATTGGGTTTTTTCCTTTAAAATTTTTTTTTTTTCCCAAAAAACCCCCCCCCGGGGGGCTTTTTCCCCCCCCCTTTTGGGGAAAGGGGGGCCCAGGTTTAAAAAAACCCCCGGGGGGTTTTTTTTTTTTCCCCCCCCCCCCCCCCAAAAAAAAAGGGAAAAACCGGATTTTGGGGAAAGGGGGAAAAACCCCCCCCCGGGGGGTTTTCAAAAAAAAGGGGAAAAAAATTTTTTTTTTGGGCCCCCCCCCCCCTTTCCCCCCTTTTTTTTCCCCCTTTTGGGGGGAAAAAATTTTTTTTCCCCCTTAAGGAAACAAGGTAAAAATTTTTTTAAAAAATTTTTTAAAAAAAATTGGGAAAAAAATTTTTTCCCCCCAAAAAAGGGGAAAAAAAAAAAAACCCCCCCCAAAAAGGGGGGCCCCCCCCCCTTTAAAAAAAAAAAAAAGGGGGAAAAAATTTTTTAAAGGTTTTTTAAATTTTTCCCCGGGAAAAAAAAATTTTTTTGGGTTTTTTGTTTTTTTTTCCCCCCTTTTTAAAAAATTTTTTTTTTTCCCCGGAAAAAAAGGGGGGGGGGGTTTTAATTTTGTTTTTTTTTTGGGGGGGGGGTTCCCCCTTTTGGGGGGAAAGGGGAAAATGTAATTTTTTTTTTTGGGGGAACCCCTTTTTTGGGGGGGCCCTTTTTTTCCCAGGAACCCCCTTTTTTTCCCCCCCCTTTTTTTTGGGCCCGGGGGGAAAAAGGGGGGGGGGGGAAGGGAAAATTTGGTTTTAAAAAAATTTTTTTTTTTTTTGGAAAAAAGGGGTTTCCCCTTTTGGGGGCTTTTGGTAGGAAAAAATTTGGGCCCCCCTTTATTTTTTGGGGGGGGGTTTTTAAAAGGAAACCCCCCCGGGGTTTTTTTAATTTTTTGGGAAAAGGGAAAAAAAATTTTTAATTTTTTTAATTTTTTTAAAAAATTTTTTTTGGGAAAACCCGGGGGAAAAAAAACCCCCTTTTTCCCCGCCTTTTGCCCGGGAATTTTTTTTTAAAAATTTTAAATTTTGAATTCGGGAAAGGGGGGGGGGGGGCCAAATTTTTTTAAAAAAATTTTTTAAAAAAGGGTTTTTTTCCCCAAATTTTTCCCCAAAAAAAGCAGGGGAAAAAAAAAAGAAATTTTTAAAAGGGGTTTTGGGTTTTTTTTAAAATTTTGGTTAAAAGGGACAAAATTTTTTTTTAAAAAATTTTTTTTGGGAAATTCCGGAAAATTTTTTAAAATTTTTCCCAAATTTAAAATTTTTTTTTTTTAAAAAATTTTTTAAAATTTTTTTTTTTTTTCCCCCCCCTTTTTTTTTTAACCCCTTTTTTTTCCCCAAAATTTGAAATTTGGGGAAAAAAAAATTTTTTTCCCCCTTTTTTTTTTTTTTTAAAATTTAAAAATTTTTTAAAAACCCCCGGGGGTTTTTTTGGGGGTTAAAAATTTTGGCCCCTTTTTTTTTTTTTAAATTTTTTAAAAAAAGCTTTTTTTAAAAAAAAAAAATTTGGGGGGTTTTTTTTTAAAAAAAAAAAATTTTTTTTTTTGGGTTTTTTTTGGTTGGACAAAACCCCCCCCCCGGGCCCCTTTTTTTTAAAATTTTTTAAAAAAAAAAAAAAATTCGGGTTCCAAAATTTTTTTTGGGGGGGGGGTTTTTTTAAAAGGGAAAAAATTTCCGGGGTTTTTTTTTTTTTTAAAAAAAAAAAGGGGAAAGGGGGGGGTTTTTTTGGAAAAAAAAAAATTTTTTTTTTTTTAAGGGGGTTTTTTTTTTTGGGGGGGGTTTTTTTCCCCCCAAAAAAAAAAAAAAAAAAAGAAAAGGGGGTTTTTGGGAAATTTTTCCAAAATTTTTCCGGGCCCCAAAGGGTTAAAAATTTTAACCCCCAAGGAAATTTTTTTAAAAGGGGTTTTGGGTTTTTAAAAAAGGGGGTTTTTTTTTTTTGGGGGGAAACCCAAAAAACCCCCCGGGGGGTTAAAAAAATTTAAAAAAAACAACCCCAAAAAGGGGGGGAACCCCTTTTTGGGGGGCCGGGGGGGTTTTTGGGAAAAAAAAAAAAGGGGGAAAAAAAAAAAATTTTTTTTAAAAAAATTTTTTTAAATTAAAAAAATTTTAAAATTTTTAAAACCCCAAAAAAACCGCCCCAAACCCCCCCCCTAAAATTTCTTTCCGGTTTTTTTTTTTTGGGTTTTTAAAAAGGGGGTTTTTTTAAACCCCCGGTTTTTGGATTTTAAAAAATTTTTTAAAAAAAAAAAGGGGTTTTTTTTTTAAAAAAACAGCCAAACCCCCCCCCTTAAAATGAAATTTTGGGGGGGGCAAAACCCTTTTTTTTTCCCCCCAAAAAAAAAAAGGGGGGGAAAAAAAAAAAAAAAAAAAAAAGGTTTTTTTTTAAAAAACCCTTTTTAAAATTTTTTGGGTTTCCTTTCCCCAAACCCCCTTTTAATAAAAAAACCCAAAAAAATTTAAATTTTTTAAAAAAAAGGGGGGGAAAAAAGGGGGGTTTTTTTTCCCCCCCCCAAAAAAATTTTTTTTTTAAAGGGGGGAAAAAAAAAAAATTGGGGGGAAATTAAAATTTTTTTTTATTCCCTTTAAAAATTTTTTTTTTTTTTTTTAAACCAAAACCCCCCAAAAATTTAAAAAAAACCCCCCCCCCCCATTCCGGGGTTAAACAAACCCCCCAAAACCTTCCCCCCGGGGGGGGGGAATTTAAAATTTTTTTTTTAAAAAGGGGGCCCCCCCCCTTTTTTTTGGGGGGGGTTTTTTTCCCCCGGAAAAGGGGGGGGGATTTCCGGGAAAATTTTTTAAAAAATTTTAAAAGGGTTTTTTTTTTGGGTTTTTAAAAAAAAATTTTTTAAAAAAATTTTTTTTTTCCTCCTTTTCCAAAACCCCCCTTTTTTCCCCCAAAATTTTTTCCCAACCAAAAGGGAATTTTCCCTTTTTCCCCCCAAAATTTTAAAATTTTTTAAAAAGGGGGGGTTTTTTTTTTTAAAAAATTTTTAAAAAAAAAAACGGCCCCCCCAAAAAAAAAAAAAAAAATTTTAAAAACCCCCCTTTTTTTTTTTTTTAAAAAAATTTTTTTAAAAAAATTTTTAAAAAAAAAAAAAAAAATTTTTTTTTTAAAAATTTTTTTTTGGGGGAAAAAAAAATTTTTTTTGGGGGCCCTTAAAGGGTTTTTTTTTTTTTGGGTTTTTCCCCTTTTTGGGTTTTTAAAAAAAAAAAAAAAAGGGGTTTTTTTCCCCCTTTTAAATTTTTAAAAAAAAAAAATTTTTTGGGGGGGAAAAAATTTAAAAGGGGTTTTTTTTTAAAAAAAAGGGTTTTCCAAATTTTAAAAAAAATTTTTTTTTTAAAAAAAAAAGGGGTCCCCCCCCCAAGGGGCCCCCCAAAAAAAACAAGGGGGTTTTTTTTTTTTTAAAAAAAATTTTCCCCCCCCTTTTTTTTTTGCCCCCCTTTCCTTTGGGCCCGGGGGGGGAAACCCCCCCTCCCCAAAAGGGGCCCCCAAAAAAAAAATTTTTTAGGGTTTGGGGGAAAAAAAAAAAAAGGGGGGGAAAAAAAAATTTTTAAAAAAAAAATCCAAAAAAAAATTTTTTTAAAATTTTTGGGTTTTTTCCGGGGCCTAAATTTTTTTTGGGGGGGGGGGGGCAATTGGGCCCCCCTTTTAAAAAATTTGGGGCCCCTTTTAACCCGGAAACCCCGGGGGGGGGGAACCAAAAAGGGACCCCTTTTTTTCCCCCGGTTTTGGGAAAAAATTTTTTTTTAAAAGGGGGTTTTTTTTTTCCTTAATTTCCCCCTTTTTTTTTTTTTAAAAACAAAAAAAAAACCCCCATTTGGGTTTTTTTCGGGGGGGAAAAAAAAAAAATTTTGGTTTTTTTTTGGTTAAATTAAATTTTTTTAAAAAAGGGGAACCCGGGGGGGGGCCCCCCCTTTTTTTGGGAAACCCAAGGGAAAAAATTTTTTAAGGGAAAAAAAAATTTTTAAAAGGGGGGGGGGGGGGCCCCTTTTTTTTTTTTTAAAAAAATTTTTCCCCTTTTTGGGGGAAAAGGGGCCCCCCAAAACACCCTTTTTTTTTGGGGGGCCCCCCTTTTTAATTTTTTTTCCCCCCCCCCCCTTTTTTCCCCAAAAAACCCCCCCCAAAAAGGGGGGTTTTTTTAAAAAAAAAATTTTTTTTAAATTAAAAGGGGGAAAAATTAAAGCCAAGGAACCTTTTTAACCCCCCGGTTTTTCTTTTTGGGGGGAAAAAAATTTTTTTTTGGGGCCCCCCCTTTTTTTAAAAAGGGGGTTTTTTTTAATTTTAATTTTTAAAATTTAAAAATTTTTGGGGGGGGAAAAAAAAAACCCCGGAAAATTCCCCCCTTCCCCTTTTTGTAATTTAAAAAAAAATTTTTTAAAAAAAAAAAAAATTTTTAAAAAAAAAAAAAAAAAAAAAGGGGTTTTTTTTTTTTTTTCCCCAAAATTTTAAAAAAGGGCCCCCCCGGGGGGGGGGCCTTTGGTTTACCCCTTAAATTTTTTTTTTTTTCCCCCCAAAAAACCAAAAATTTTTTTTTGGGGGTTTTTTTAAAATTTCCGGGCCCCCAAAAAACCCCCGGGGGGGGGCCCCCCAAAAAAAAGGGGGGTTTTTTCCCCCAAAAAAGAAATTTTTTTGGGGGAAAAAAAACTTTGGGGTTTTTAAAATTTAATAAAAAAAAAAAAGGGGGGAAAAAAAAAAATTTTTTTTTTAAAAAAGGGGGGGGGAAAAAAAAAAAAAATTTTTAAAAACCAAAAATTTTTAAAAACCCGGGGGTTAAATTTTTTTAAAAAAAAAAAACCCAAAACCCCTTAAATTTCCCCTTTTTTAAAACCTTTGGGCCCCCCAAAAAAAAAAATTTTTAAAAAAAAGGAAAAAAAAATTTTAAAAAAATTTTTTTTCCCCCCCGGGGGGAAAAAAAAAACCCCCCTTTGGGGTTTTTTCCCCCCCTTTTTTTTTTTTTAAAAAACAAAACCCCCCCCCCCAAAAATTTTCCCCCCGAAATTAAAATTTAAAGGGCCCGGAAAAACCCCGGGTTTTTTCCCCCCCCCTTTTTTTTGCTTTCCCCCCTTTGGGGGGGAAAAAAAAAAAATGGGGGGGAAAAAAAAATTTAAAACCCTTTTTCCCGGGGAAAAATTTTTCCCCCCCCTTTTTTTTGGGGTTTTAAAAAAAAAAAAAAGGGGGGGGGGAAAAAATTTTTTTCCCTTTGGGGAAATTTTCCCCTTTTTTTTAAAAAAAACAAAAAGGTTTAAATTAAAATTTTTGGGGGGGTTTTTTTAAAATTTTTTTTTTTTTTTTTTGGGGGAAAAAAAAAAACCCCCCAAAAATTTTTTTTAAAAATTTTGGGGGGGGTTTTAAAAAAGAAATTTTAAAAAAAAATTTTTTAAAAAAAAAAAAAAAAAAAAAATTTTTTTAAAAGGGTTTTAAAAAAAACAGCCCCTTTTTTTAAAAAAAAAAAAAAAAAAATAAAAATTTGGGGGGGGAAAAAAAACCCCCCCCTTTTTTTAAACCCCAAAAAAAAAAAAAAAAGGGGGGCCCCCCCCCGGGGGGGAAAAAAAAATTTTTTTTTTCCCCAAAAAATTTTTTTAATTTTTTTGGAATTAAACCCCCGGGGGGAAATTTTTTCAATTTTTTTGGAAAAAAAAAAACCCCCCCCCCGGGTTTTTTTGGGGGGGAAAAATTTTTCCCTTTTAAAAAAAAAGGTAAAGGGGGGGGGGGGGCCCCCCCCCCCCCGGGGTTTTTTCCCTTTTTGGGGGAAAACCCCAAAAAAAAAAAAAGGGGGTTTTTTTTTTTTTTCCCCAAAAAAAACCCAAATTTTTTTTTTTTTTTAAAGGGAGGGCCCCCCCCAAATTTTTTGGGGGTTTTTTTTAAAAAACCCCTTTTTTGGGGGGGGGGATTTTTTAAATGAAAGGCCCTTTTCCCCCGGGGGTTTTGGGGGGGGGGGGGGTTTTAAAAAGAGGGAAAATTTTCCCTTTTTGAGGGGGGGAAAAGGGGGGCCCCCCGGGGGGGTTTTTTTTTTTAAAAATTTTAAAAGGGGCCCCTTTTTTTTTTTTGGCCCCAATTTTAAAAATTTTTTTTTAAAAAAAATTTTTTTAAAAAAAAAATTTTTTTTTAAAAATTTTTGGCCCCTTTTTTTGGGGAAAAAAGGGGGGCCGGGGGGTTTTTTTTTAAAAAAAAAAAGGGTTTTTTGGGCCCCCTTTTTTTGGGGGAAAAATTTAAAAAATTTTCCCCGGGGGGGCCCCCAAAAAAAAGGGGTTTTTTTTAAAAAAAAAAAAACCCCCCTTTTTGGGGGGGGGCCCCAAAATTTTTTTTAAAAAAAATTTTTTTTTTAAAAAATTTTTTTTTTAAAAAAAAAAAAACCTTTTTTGGGGGGAAAAAAATTTTTGGGGGGGGCCCCCGGGGTTTAAAAAAGGGAAAACCCCCCCCCTTTCCCCCCCAAACCCCCCCCCCCCCCCCCCAAAAAAGGGCCCCGGGGGGGGGGCCCCCCCCCCAATTTGTGGGGGGGCCCGGGGGGGAAGGGGGGCTCCCCCCCCCCCCCCCCCCCCGGGGAAGGGAAGGGGCCCCCGGGGGCCCCTTTTTGGGGGGGGAAAAAAAACCCCCCCCCCCCCAAAAGGAAAAAAAAAATTTTTTCCCCCCAAAAAAAGGGGGGGCCCCCCCGGGGTTTTTAAAAAAAACCCCGGGGGGGGTTTTTCCCCCTTTTTTGGGGAAGGGGGGGGCCCCCCCCAAAAAAAGGCCCCGGGGGAAAAATTTTCCCCCCCCAAAAAAAAAAAAAGCCCCAAAAAAACCCCCCCCCTTCTCCCCCCAAAAAAACGGGGGCCCCCCCCCCCCCCAAAAAAAAAAAAAACCCCCAAAAGGGGGGAAATTTTGGGCCCCCCAAAAAAAGGGGGGGGCCCCCCCCCCCTTTTTTTGGGGTTTTCCCCAAAATGGGAAAAAAAATTTGGGGGGGGGGCGGGGGGGCCCCCCCCCCAAAAAAAAGCCCAAAAACCTTTGGGGGGGAAAAATTTTTTTTCCCCCCCCCTTTTTTTAAAAAAAAAAATTTTTTGGGGGGGGGAAATTCCCAAAAAAACCCCCCCGGGGGCCCCGGGGGGGCGGGAAGGGGGGCCCCCAAATTTCCCCCCCCCCAAAAGGGGGGGGGGGGTTTTTTTTTTGGGGCCCCAAACCCCTTTTTGGGGGGGGGTTTTTTTTTTTTTTCCCAAAAAAAAAAGGGGGGGGGGGCCCCCCCCGGGGTTTTAAAACCCCCCGGGAAACCCCCGGGGGGGCCAAACCCCGGGCCTTCCCCCCAAAAACCCCTTTTTGGGGGGGTTTTTTCCCCCCCTTTTTTGGTTTTAAAAAAAATTTTTTTTTTTTTTTAAAAAAAAGGTTTTTTTAAATAATTTTTTTTTAATTTTTAAAAGGGGCCCCGTTTTGGGGGGAAAAGGGGCCCGGGGCCCCCAAAAAAATTTTTTTAAAATTTTTTTGGGTTTGGCCAAAAAAAAAAATTTTTTTTTTAAAAACCCCCGGGGAAAGGGGCCCCCCCAAAAAACCCCTTTCCCCCGGGGAAAAAAAAAAACAGGGGGCCCCCCTTTTTTTTTTTCCCCCCCAACCCCCCAAAACCCCCCAAAAAAAAGGGGGTTTTTTTTTTTGGGGAAAACCCCTTTTTAAACCTTTTTTTTGGGGGGGGGGGGGAAAAAATTTTTTTTTTTAAAAAAAAAAAGGGGGGTTTTTCCCCTTAAAACCCCCCAAAAACCCCCCCCCTTTAAACCCCTTTTAAAAAATTTGGGCCCCAAAAAATTTTTTAAAAAAAAATTTTTTTGGAAGGAAAAAAAAAAAAGGGAATTTTTATTAAGGGTTTTTTTTTAAGATTTAGGGAACGATGGCACTGCCATTGCGGCATGGGGTGTTCTTCTTCTGTTATCTTTCGTGGGGCTAAGAACAAAAAATATGGTTTGGATTACAACTCTTTCCCAAGCTCTGGAAGTATTTCATTGTGGCAGCTACTCAGGAGCCCACACCTCACTGCGTTATCAAGGGAAGCAGGGCCTTAAGCCTTCCTAGAAATTGCCCTGTCTGATCTGCAGAGCTTTTACTGCTGAACTCAGACCAGTAAGCACTTTCTACAAGGTTCTGATACTGTTTTGTTTTATTTAGAGGCATATGTATAGGATTTTCTCAGTGTTACAGCTAAGCTAGCTCACTTTCTATATCCCATGGCTAAATGGTCTTGTTGACAGCAGATTTCAGGAGTTAGACCTGGTGCAAATCAGAGATCCAGGAAATGAGTGGCCCATCATTCTTTCTTAGGAATGTTGGCATAAAGTATGAGGGCAGTACTGTCCTACATACTCAAGAAGCGTCCTTGCTGAGGAAGATGAGCTCATCTTCTGCAAAGAGAAGACTTGCTACCCCAGTTATTTGAGAGCATCAACCAATACACAGCCAGTGGAAAGCCAATATATATTTGTTTGGATTTTCAGACTGTGATCCCATACACATTTACCAGGGAGCAAGCCCCATTTAACATAATGGAGATTACTTCTGAGCAAACATACATAGGAGTGCACTGTAAGACTATTTCTGACAGAGTCCTGCAAAAAAAAAAGTTAAGAAAACTGAGGAGGCATAGGATAAGACAGTGTGCTCTCTTATGGATTGATAATGAACTAAAAGATGGGCAAATTTCACAAATTAAAGAGAGCAAAGAGAGGGGAATAGCATAGCTCTATAGTGGAACCACTACCATCTATAAATGGGTTAGAATCAGGAGTCAGCGATGAGATAGCCAAGCTTGAAAATGATAACACATTATTTAAGGGTGTAAGAGCACCAATATTAGAAGCAATGAAAGTAAGTGTGATATAGAGATGCATCTTTTTCTTTAATCATTTCCAATACAAAAAAAGTGTTTCCTAATTTTTATTTTTATTATTTTCATCATTATTAGGTAGAATATCAGTAATCAAAAGGAATGTATTACTGAAAATGTTATTCCTGTTTCAGATTTACCTGTTCAATGATTTACCTTTTCAACAGTGGCATAAAAATATTTCAAAGGTTTGTATGGCAAGGGAAGAAACATGAAGTGAAAAATGAAGTTTCTTCAAGATGCAAAGCAAAGAGGTGGTTTAGGACTCCAGATCTAAAGATATATTTCTATGCATCCTATACAGTTTGGTTAAAAGACTGGGTGATGTTCAAAAGGAAATGACTCTTAACCTTAGAAGATTCTGACTCAAGATTTGGTTCAGGTATGATAAAATGAAGGCAAATATACAATTTAATAATCATTTTATAAGATGTGCCATATTAGGTTTGGCTGAAATATAAAAGTCAACTGTGTTCTAAAGTACCTTTGTGGCTTTCACCTCAAGAAGTCTTTTTTTCACAGGAGATAACGTTCAGAGGAAAATGGAGACATACTTAAGGTGGAAAGTGGTCAAGTACAATTGATGACAAATGATGAGTTGAATGGAAGGTGTTTGTTGGTTTGGTATTAGACAATTAACAGAAAGATTTAAAATGGATAAAAAATAGTTTTGATGTTCAAAAAATGGATTTTGAAAATCTCCCTATAAGGCAGATGTGGAGAACCTCTGGTCCTTAAATTTTTTGGGACTAAAGCTCCCTTCACACTGGTCATGCTGGTTGAGAACTCCTAGGAATTAAAGTCCAAAATGTATAGGAAATTAAAAATGTCCTTCCATGGTAAAATCTGGAGGCAGATCACCACTTGGGGAATGCAATGACAATTTGTAAATTTATAAACATTGCATACAGGTAATCTCTCTCCCTCTCATAAATACATGAATTCTGGGTGAGTTAATGATGTCCAGAGAGCCAACATAGTGTAGTGCTGGACTGCGACTCTGAAGACAAGAGCTCAGTTCTCCACTTGGTCATGAAAACTGACTGGGTGACCATGTGTGCATCACACACTCTCATCCCCAGAAAACTCCATGATAGGGTCATCTTAGGATCACCATAAGTCAGAAATGATTTGAAGGCAAAAAACAACAACTGATGTCCATTTCAAATATGTTTAGGGCAAACAAAAATAAATTTCCTCACACCATGCAAATATGTTCTAAGAGAGTTTACTTCAAAAATGATTCCAAGCCAAAGGAACCAGTCAGTCAGCTTGCCTGTGCTTCCTTCCTTCATTACCTAGAAAGGCCTTTAGAAGCAGGCTCACTGGGCAGCGGCT
Source organism: Ctenosaura bakeri (assembly GCA_948474755.1). Classification (NCBI taxonomy): domain Eukaryota; kingdom Metazoa; phylum Chordata; class Lepidosauria; order Squamata; family Iguanidae; genus Ctenosaura; species Ctenosaura bakeri. The sequence goes on from CAOLHI010007071.1 coordinate 11,499, forward strand.
TCAAACCTCAGGAAAAGAGAGTCCATCTAAACATTAGGAGGAACTTCCTGATGGTAAGAGCAGTCTAACAGTGGAATACACAGCCTCGAAGTGTGGTGGAGTCTCCTTCTTTGGAGGTTTTTAAACAGAGGGTGGATGGCCATCTGTCATGAATGCTTTCGTAGTATATACCTGCATGGCAAGGGGTTGGACTCAATGGCCCCTGTCATCTCTTCTAACTCTACAATTCTGTGATTCTGTGATTCCATGACTACTAGAAAACAGATGCAGTCAGGGGCCCTTGGCCCAGCAGCCACAAGATAAAACATTACTGAGCATTATGCTAAACAGGAATATAGGAAATCACTGAAGGCTGTGCTATTCCCACACCAGCCATGTATTGTTCATCCTGCCCACAGCTCACTCAGTACATTAAAGACTCACTGTGTGAATTGCAAGTGACCAGCAGTCCAAGCTACGGGAAGTCCTACCCCAGTGAGAAAAAGCCATCTACCTCCTAGCCCAACATGTCTCTGGGCAAATATCCTTTGCTAGGGTAACAGGCAGCTATCATTCCTTTGCCTCCATCACCCTATATTCTGGGTTCACTCACTTGGCCAGGACTGAAGCAGGTAATGCAACACTTCAATGTGGTGTTTGAAGTCCACGGTGCTGGTGATGGTACGAGGCTGCTGTCTGGGGCTGCGGGCCCCTAGCCACTGCTCCCTGGCTGAGTAACACAGGCCCAAAGCACACAGCAAGATTCTGGGCATTCATGCGGTTGAAGGTATGGAAAGATGCAACCAGGCTGAGATGGTCCAGCAGCATGGTCAGAGTGGCCTAAAAAAATGGAAGCAGTCATTTTCTTTCAGCTCAGCTTGATTCATGTGGGTCTTAGGTTGATGTCAGGGTGGGAATCATGTCAAAAGGAGAGCGGCAGAGGGAGTGAAAGAATGTCCTGGTGGTCTGAAGGCACACATTCATAAAAAAAGTGGGGCATTCATTTAAACAAAGAAATCAGAAGGGGCCAGTCATCAGACATTGGTAATGATGAGTTACAAATAACACAGTGACCTGTGATTACTTACTCTGGGGGAGGGGTTGTAACAAAAGCATAACTAAGTCACAGCAATACATGGTTGTGCCCTACTTACTTGGTTCCGTTGCGTATTGCTGTGACTAGTTTTTATGCTTTTGTTACAACCCCTCCCCCAGAGTAAGTAATCACAGGTCACTGTGTTATTTGTAACTCATCATTACCAATGTCTGATGACTGGCCCCTTCTGATTTCTTTGTTTAAATGAATGCCCCACTTTTTTTATGAATGTGTGCCTTTCCAACCACCAGGACATTCTTTCACTCCCTCTGCCGCTCTCCTTTTGACATGATTCCCACCCTGACATCAACCTAAGACCCACATGAATCAAGCTGAGCTGAAAGAAAATGACTGCTTCCATTTTTTTAGGCCACTCTGACCATGCTGCTGGACCATCTCAGCCTGGTTGCATCTTTCCATACCTTCAACCGCATGAATGCCAAGCTTGCTGTGTGCTTTGGGCCTGTGTTACTCAGCCAGGGAGCAGTGGCGCCCGCAGCCCCAGACAGCAGCCTCGTCCCCATCACGAGCACCGTGGACTTCAAACACCACATTGAAGTGTTGCATTACCTGCTTCAGTCCTGGCCAAGTGAGTGAACCCAGAATATAGGGTGATGGGAGGCAAGGGAATGATAGCTGCCTGTTACCCTAGCAAAGGATATTTGCCCAGAGGAGCATGAAAACAAAAAGGGGTTTTTTTGGGGGTTTGGGGGAAACCGGGAGTTTTTGGGGGGGGGGGGAAAAAATTTCCCGGTTTTTTTTTTTATTTTTTTAAAATTTTTTTTTTCCCCCCCTTTTTTTTTGGGGGGGGGGGGAAAGGTTTTTTTTTCCCCCCCCCTTTTAAAAAAATTTAAATTTTTTTTTTTTTCAGAAAATTTTACCAAAAAAAATTTTAAAAAAACCGGACCTTTTAAAAATTTGGGGGGGTTTTTAAAAAAAAAAAAATTTTTCCCAAAAATTTTTTTTTTTTTTTGAATTTTTTTTTTGTTTTTTCCCCCCCTTTTTTTTTTTGGGTTTTTTTTTTTTAAAATTTAAAATTTTTTAAAAAATTTTTTTTTTTTTTTTCCCCCTTTTTTTGGGGGGGTTTTTTTTTAAAAATTCTTTTTTCTGGGGGTTTTTTAATTTTTTCCCCCCCCCCCGGAAAAAAAAATTTTGGGGAAAAAAAAAAATTTTTTTCCCAACCCTTTTTCCCCCCCTTTGGGTTTTTTTCAAAAAAATTTTTTTTTTTGGGGTTTCCCGGGGGGGGGGCCCCCCCCGGAAAACCCCCTTTTTTTTCCCTTTTTTTTAAAAAAAGGGGGGAAATCCCTTTTTTTTTTCCCCCAAAAAACCCAAAATTTTGGGGGAAAAAAAAAAATTTTTTTTTCCCTCCCAAAAAAAAAAGGGGGGGGGGGGAAAAAGGGGGGGGTTTTTCCCCGGGGGGGGGGCTTCCGGAAAAAAAAAATTTTTTTTTGGGGGGGGAAAAAAAATTTTATGGTTTTTTAAAAAAAAAGGGGGGCCTTAACCCCCAAAAAAATTTTAAATTTTTTTTTTTTTTTTCCCCCCCCCCCCTTGGGTTTTTCCCCTTTCCCGGGGGGAAAAAAGAAAAGGGGGGGGGGAAAAAAGCAGGTTTAAAATCCCCTTTTTTTTAAAAAAAAAAATTTTTTTTTTAAAAAAAACTTTCCCCCAAGGGGCCCTTTTCCCCCAAAAATTTTTTCCCAAAAACCCCTTTTTTTGGGGAAAAACCCCCTTTTGAATTTTTCCCTTTGGGGCCCTTTTTTTTTTTTTTAAAAAAAAAAACTTTAAATTTTTTTTTTTTTAATTTTTTTAGTTTTGGGGGGTTTGGGGAAAAATTTTTTTTTTTTTAAAATTTTTTTTTTTTTTTTTTTCCCCCCCTTTTTAAATTAAAAAAGGGGGGGGGGGGGTTTTTTTTTTTGGGGAAAACCCCCGGGCCCAAAAAAGGGGGAAAAAAACCTTTTAAAAAGGGGAGGGGGGGAAAAAAAAGGGGGAAATTTAAAAAGGGGAAAAAATTTTAAAGGGGGGGGGGGGAAATTTTTTTTAAAAAAAAATTTTTTTTTTGGGATCTTCCCCTTTTTTTTTTGGAAAATTTTTTTTTTTTAATTTTAAAACCCCCCGGGGATAAAAGGGAAAAACCCTTTTCCCAAAAAATTTTTGGAAAAGGGGAAAACCCGGGGTTTTTAAAAAATTTTTTAAAAAAAAAATTTTTTTTTTTAAATTTTTTTTTTTAAAAAACCCCCCAAAAACCCCCCCCTTTTTTTTTTTTTTCCCCCAAAAAAAACCCCTTTTTAAAAAAAAAAAAAATTTAAAAAAATTTTGGGCCCCTTATTTTTTTTTTTTTTCCTCCTTTAAAAAAAAAAAATTTTTTTTCAAATTTTTTACCCAAAAATTTTTAAAAAATTTTTGGTTAAAATTTTTTTAAAAAAAACCCGGCTTTTTTTTAAAAAAAGGGGCCCAAAAAAAAAAGGGGGCCCCCCCCTTTTTTTCCTTTTTGAAAAAATTTTTTTAAAAAAAATTTTTAAAATTTTAAGGTTTAAAAGGGAAAATTTTTTCCGGAAACCAAAAAATTCATTTTTTAACCCCCAAAAAATTCCCAATTTGAAAAAAAAAAAAAAAAACCTTTTTTTTTTTAAAAAAAAAAAAAAATTTTTAAAAAAAAAAAAAAGGGGCCCCCCCTTTTTAAAAATTTTTTTTTAAAAGGGGGTTTTTTGGCCCTTTTTAAAAAAATTTTTTAAGGGTTTTTTTTAAAAAAATTTTTTTTTTTTTTTTAAAAAACCCTTTTTTTTTCAAAAAATGTGTTGTCACTGCTGAACCATATCACCTGGTAGAAGGAACACGGGCACACAATCACACTCTGGATTTTCTTTCCCCCATTCTTTGGTTGCTGCTTGTCGCGGGGAAAACACCACTTGTGAGAATAATACAAAGCCTATGAGGGGGGGGGGTACAGGATCCTGGTTAATTCTGCAATATTCAGAGCTGGGAGAAAGTTACTTTTGGGGCCACAATTCCCTGCATTCCCCTGTAGCCATGTATGCTGAGGCATTTGGGGAGTTGGAGTTCATAAAGATAAACTTAACCAAATGCTGGATGTTGCAGAAGATTGAGAGTTAGGTCCTTTGGGAAACACTTTCCCCTAAGTATGTGGCTTCCCAGTTAAAGCAAAAAGGCTTTAAAAAAGGTGTAAGTCAGTGGCATGGTAGTGCTCAAAAAAGGTGCTGTTTATTTATTCCAATATGGTGGACTAAGATTAAAGTAGAAATCTGCCATTCTTCGCCGGGGAGAGTTTCCTCCTTGGTAAAAGTTGGTGGGAGCTCTTCTAAACTACAGTAAATTAATCCCATGCAAGAGCCCAGATGCTTCTGAACAGATGTGCTGACACAGGAGAGAGACAGGGCCAAACTGCACATTACACACAGATGCATGTAAACAAACGCCCAACAGTCTACTTTTGCACAGACAAAAATGCCCTGAGAGGAGACACTGAAGTGCAGTAAAGTAAAAAATTTAACGCTTCTACTACTGTACACCCTGCTTGCATGGCTTCCAACACTGGAGCACCAAAAGAGCAGGCAAGCGTAGAG
>CAOLHI010007072.1:0-15511 GCA_948474755.1 Ctenosaura bakeri
ATCATTAAGGACTTTCTTTATTAACCCGTAAGCCAGCTATTTGTCCAAACTCTTTCAATGTTTCCATGGCGGATTAATCTTTCATTTGGTTTTCTAATATTAATACCATATCATTGCAAATTTGGGGTTTTAAATTCATTCCTTTAATCTTCATACCCCTTATTTCCTTATTATTTCTAATTTTAATCATTAACTTTTTAAAAATATGATAAAAAGAATGGGAAAGTGGACAACCCTGTCTTGTACCCTTTTTATTTTAAAGAATTTGATTTCTCCCCATTAATTATTAAGCACGCTTTCTGATCTCCATAAATTGCCTGTACCCAAATCTTTATCTTTTCCCATTTACTTTATTTAATACTTCAAACAAAAAATTTCCCAAACTCACATTGTCAAAGCCTTTTCGGGTCTAAAAATACAATGCAATTCCTTTGATTCATCTTTTGATAATATTCTATTGTATCAAACACTCTTATATTATTTTTTAATTGTTCCCCGGTAAAAATTTTTGGTTTCATGTATCCACCCGTCATTTTTTCTTTAATCTATTTGCTAATATTAAAGTAAAAATTTTTAATCTATTTTTAAACAATGAGATTGGTCTATAGTTTCTTTTATTAATTTATCTTTACCTTTTTTCGGTTAACACAATATTAAAACTTCCATGAATTTGGTAATTCTTTATTATTATTAATAGAATTTATAACTTGAACAAACAAGGGACCCAAATTTTTGAAAGGTTTTAAATAATTGCTATAAATCCATCTGGCCCCGGGTGCTTTCCTTCTTTAAGCTCTTTATTTTCTTAACTTCCTCCAGTTTAACCGGTTTTCTAATTCTTCTCTCTTTTTCTAACAAGCTCATAGTATCTACTTGTCCCAAAAAGGCCTCCACCCTATTCTTTTGTTCTTGGATTGGTCCTTCTCTTTAAATAATCCTTAAAAATAATTCACTAATATATTTTTAATTTTTTTTGTTGATAATGAATAGTCTGTCCTTCTCTCAATTCACTAATACTATTTTTTCTCTTTTTTCCTTTAAATCTATATGAAGCCATCTTCCTGGTTATTTGGTGTTAAATTCTTTTTTAAATTTAAATTTCCTCTCCATTTCTTCCATTGTCAATAGGATAATTGTTCCCTTTAATATTTGAATAGCTTCTAGAATTTTCCTATCTTTGGGCCTTTCCTTTAACTCCCTTTCTTTCTCCTAAGTTTTTTAATATATCTGTTTCTTTTTCTTTTTTTTTTAAATTCCAATTTTGGCTTATAAAAAAACCCCTCATCACTATTTACTAGTTTCCCACACTATCTGCACCATTGTTTTTTCCCCATATTATTTTCAAAAAATTCTTTAATTTTTTTTGCTTTTATTATATCGTTCATTTCTAAGTAAGCTTTGTTTAATTTCCAATTCCAATTATTTTTGCCATATTGTAAAGTAAAAGTATTGGCAATGTCAGATATAGTTCTAGGTAATGTTTCCATGCTAATAATATTTTTTTTTAGTTTTGAGGTATGAAGAATTATTATTCTCACATGATTTATGTCATCTGAATAATATGTGAAATTTTTTTATTTCTATTTCTATTTCTTACATCACTCACTTCTTCCAGGGACATATAATCTAGTAAATGAAAAAACTTCTTGGGAATTTTTTTTATTTTTTTTAAAGTACTCGAACTACCCTATCTATCTGTTAAAAGGGTTCAAACCCCGTTCCAGTCACCCAATAAAATCATTTTATGATTCCCAAATCCATTAAGTTTCTAATAGCTTCTGATAGAATTTACTTTTATTCCTTTAGGTCCTATACCGCTACTACTAATACTTTTAAATCTTTAATTTTTTTACTGCACCACACGGCCCAAATTATCATTATAAATTTGTTCTGCTTCATATTTATTATTCACATATATCGTTCCCTTTTCTTTTTTTTTCAATTGAAGATGAGAAACTTTGCCAAATTTTGGGTTTTTAATATATTTCAATTCTCTACTTCTAATATGGGTTTCCTGAAATGCTATCACATAACTTTTAATTTTTCTAAATGTGGAATACACATTTCCTTTTGTAAGGAGGTTTAAGCCCCAACATTCCAAGATAAGAATTTCAACTTCATTCTCTTTTACTTAATTAACTTAAATTGACTTGATGTCACTCAATTCCTTCTATTTGTTCTTTCCCGCTTCTAAGTTAAGTTTTTATAGTTTTGTTCTTCTTCTTCTTTTCCCCCCCTTTTTTTTTCCCCCCTTTTTTTTCTTTTTCTTTTCCCGTCCTTTCTCTGCTCTTCCTCTCTCTGCATTCTTCCATTTCCTGTTTCATTTGTTCTTTCCTTATTTCCTTTTCCAGTCGTTGAGTTTTCTGTATTTTCTTTTTCCTTATCTTCTTGTTTGTTTATCTTTCCTAATCTGTTTAATTCTTCTTTATATCGTCTCATAAATTCTTTTGCTTTCATGATTGTGGTAAGAACAAATTTTTCTGTTTCCACATAAACGATACTCCCCTTCTCTCCCATGTTACTTATTCCAGTTTCCCAAGGTCTGTGTTAAGAAGTTATATTCTCTTCTTTTTAAGCAGGGCTGGGTGTATATCTTTAAATATCTTCACCTCCATCCCTTCTATCACAAGTTTATTTATATAGCTGCTATTCAAGACCAAGTCCTTCACTCTTTCTCTTAAGAAATATATTATTATGTCCCGAGGTAATTTCTTCCTTTTTGCCACAATCGAATTAATACGGAATGCTCTGTCGATCTCTAAGTCCAATTGATCCGGTTCCCAGCCTAAAAAATGCGCCAATGGTATCATCAATCTCTGGTAAAAATTTTGATCTATTTCTTTCAGTCCTCTTATTTTGATCGACTTACTTCTGCTTTTTATGTCCATGGCTAACGTTGCCCTTTTCCCAGTTGTTCTGCTTTCCTTTCCCGTCCTTACTATCTGATCTTCCATTCAACGTCTTTTCTTCCATTAATTCCACCTTCTCCTTACCTGTCTCAGTTCTTTTGTAATATTGTCTAATTTTCCATTAAAGACTTCTAATTCTTTCTTAATTCGATTTAATTTCCATTCTCATTTGTTTCTTTTCCCGTTCTATTTCTTTCATTTCCGTCAAAAATACCGTCGTTAACTTCCGTATCTCTTCCATTACATCTGACTGCTTTTTGACTTGTTCCTTGGCTTTCCGTGGTTGTTGTTTTCATTTCCAAACTTGGCGGTTTAATTTCTGTCGACGCTTTCTTTGAAATAGAGTTTGTTTTTGCTTTGTGCTCCTATTCCAGCCTTTCTTTTCCCTGCTGACATCATTTTAAAATATTTGTTCTGAAACGATATCTTATCTTACTCTCAGTATTTCAATATTTAAATATATCAATTCCATCAGAGTAACAATGTACAATCCCAATCAATATATAAATATATATGTATACAATGTCACTATACCTATATGAAATATAATTTACAATTCAATTCCCACCCACTCAATTAATTTTAAAGTCAACACTTCAGTATTCCTTATATTATAATTTAAATTATGTATTCTATTTAATTATATGAATTACTGTATTTAATTATTATATGTAATTCAATTCAAGTCCAACTCCTTTCAAATTTAGTTCAATTATATAGATCAAACCACTTAGCCTCCCCAACACCCTCTGAACATTATAATTTTCCACCCCCATAATTTATTATCCCTTTTAGCAATTCACCTTCCACTTTCACACTCGTTTTCTTTCACCCATTTTACTTTCACTTTCCCAGTCTTCCTCTTCCTTCCTTTCTGCTTTCTTCCCAACTCTCACCCCCTTTCTCTTCCTTATCTGTCTCTGTCCTTATCTTCGTCGATCTCCTCTCTCGTCTCCCCTCTTCCAACTTTCCCAGCTCTCTTAGTCTCGTTCTCGTCCTCTCACTCCTGCCGCTTCGTAGTCAGTCGTCTCTCCTCCCTCCCTCCTTTCGTCTCTCCTCCCCTTTCCCTTTGCTGCTCGTCCTCCTTCCTTGCTCCCCGTCAGACTTTTCTCATCGCCGCTTTCGTAGGGCAGTTTGTTCTCCCCCCCCCTCCCTCCCTCCTTCGCCCCCCGTCTCTCCCTCGGGCCTGCCCCCCTTCGCTCCTCGTCCCTCCTTTTGCTCCCCGTCACGTTCTCACTGCTTTCGTAGCCTCGCTCTTCACCTCCCTCCTTCGTGCCCGCCCTTCCGTCCCTAGTTCACTCCGTCTGCTACATCCACTTTCACCAATTTCTCCATTTCCCTTTGTCTTTCTGCTTAGACTGCCCTTCTCCTCCCTCGTCTCCATATGCCGTCCACGTTTCCCTCTTCCCCTCACCCTCGACTCGTTTTCTTCTCAGCCTTGTTTCTCTCCTTAATCCCAGCTTATTCACTATTCCATGTCCCCTTCCTCCATCCACTTGTGCCCACTTTTGGGAACAAACTGCTGGGATTACTTTTTTGGACTATTTCTTGCTCTTTATTTACCAAGGCAGATGGCAGGGGGAGGGGACGGAGACTAAAGACGCTGTCCGCCATGATCTGCAAACTGTAATTATGTCTGTCGCGGCCGTTTTTCCTCCCCACAAGCTCCTCTTTTCACCTTTAAATTTTTTTCCAAGTCCAATCTCCTTTTAGAAAATCTGCCAATGTTTTAATTTAGCTTTTGAATTTTAAACTTCCAGGGAGGGGTAAGAATCAGTCTTAAACCTTTTTAGTCCAAAAATACAGTCACTTGCCCCTCTCTTTTCCGATCTCAGCGTTTTCTCACTAGGGACTCCTCTTTCCTTAGAGTTAGAATCTAGCCCGCTCTTTTCTCTCACAGTAAAAGAGCGTCTGAGTAACTGCCCAATGGATTTTTTGCTTTTCGTACTTACTGGGTATGTATCGGCGGGGCACTCTGGCCCCAAAAAGAGGGCACACCATCGCGATAATGGCGTCTGCGATCCTCGCCCCAGTCGTGTTCTTTCTTCTCCTCTTCTCCCTTCCTAACACAGCTGGGTTTAACGGATCCCCAACGAGCTCCCCCGTGATCCCCTTTTATCCAGGGATAATTTCCTCCAAATAAAATAATTTCGAGGAAATTCCCGCTCCATGGGTGGCAGATCCCAGCTTCCTTGGATCTACCGTTGGCGTGTCGCCTCCCGGAAGTCCCAACATTCCCTTAAATTGGGTTGCAGTCTAACCCTTCAGAATTTAATGAATTTGACCCTTTTGGTTTTGAAAAGAAATTCACAATTTGATGGGTAATCTTACCTTCATCAAGTTAAAAATTTCCCCAAAAACTTAAAATTTCCCCCCCACCCCCCTTCCCCCCCCCCCTTTTCCCCCCTTTCCCCTTTTAAAAAACCCTTTTCCCCTTTTTTCCTTTTCCCTTTTCCAAACCAATTTCCCCCCCCTTTTATTTTAAAAATCCGGGGGTTTTCGGGGGTTTTTTTTTTTTCCCCAACCCTTTTTCCCAAAATTTTTTCCCCAATTTTTTAAAAATTTAAATTTTTTTTGCCTTTTTTAAATTCCCCTTTTTTTTTTTTTTAAAAATCCAAAAAAAATTTCCCTTTTTTTAAATTTTTCCCGGGGGGGTTTTTTCCTTAGTTTTCCCCTTTTTTTTTTCCCCTTTTTGGGCGTTTTCCCAAATTTTTTTTGGGGAAAATTTTTTTTTTTTCCCAATAAAGGGGTTGGGAAATCGGGCCCCGGGCCCCCTTTTTTTTTTTTCTCCCCCCCCCTGCCCTTTTCCCCCCCCCCCTTCCCGGTTTTTTACCCCTTTTCTCCTTTTTTTTCCCTTTTCCCCCCCTTTTTTAAACCCCCTCCTTTCCCCTTTGGGGAAATTTTCCCCCCAAAAAACCCTTTTTCCAAATTAAAAATAAAAACCCCTTTTTAAAATTTGGGGGGGTGGGAAACCTTTTTTCAAATTTTTTCCGAAAATAAAACCTTAAGGATTTTAATAAAAAAATTTTTTGGGGGGAAAAATTTTCCCATTTTTTTTAAAAAATTTTTCATTTTTTTAAAAAAAAAAAGGGCCCCCAGGAAGGGGGGAATCCCCCCGGGAAAAACCCAAAACCCCTTTTCGGCTTTAAAAAAAAAAGGGGGGGTTTTTTTTTTTTTGGGAAACATAATTTTCAAAAGGCCCCCCCCCCCCTTAGGGCCCCCGGGGAAAAAAGGGGGGGTTTTTTTTGGGAAATTTTTTTCCCTTTTGAGGAAACCCCCAAAAAATTTAAATTTTCCCTTTTTGGGGTCCCAAACCCCCTTGGGGGGGAAAAAAAATTCTTTTTTCCCCAAATACCCAATTTTTTCCCTTTTTTTTTTTTGGTTTTTAACTTTTTCCCCCCTTTTTTTTATTTTCCAAATTTTGGGTTTTTTTTAAATTAAAAAGGGTTCTTAAAAATTAAAAAGGAAATTTTTTTTAAAAAACTCTTTTTTTAAAAAGGTTTTTTTTTTTTTTTTTAACATCCACAAACCCCCAAAAAAAAATTTTTAAAAAAAATTTTTTTTTTGAAAAAATTTTTAATTTTTCAAAAATTTTCCCTTCCCTTTTTAAAAAAATTAAATTTTCCCAAAAATTTTTTTTTTTTTTATTTTTTTTTAAAAAAAAATTAAATTTTTTTCCCCCCCCAAAAAAAAAAACCAAAAAAAAAATTTTTTGTTCCCCTTTCCTATTTTTTTTTTTCCTTTTCTTTTCCCATTTTTCCCCAATTATTTTTTTTTTTTTATTTATTTAAATTTTGGGGGTTTTTTAAAAGGTTTTGTTTTTTGAAAAATTTTCCCAAAATTCAAATTTTTTTACCTTAAAAATATTTTTTTTATTCCTCTTTTCCCTAAATTTTTTTTTTTTAAAAAAAATTTTTAAATTTTTTCGTCTTTTTTTTTTTCTTTTTAATTTTCCAAAATTAAAATTTTTTTTTTGTTTTTCCCCCCAAATCTTTTTTTTTGTTTTAAAAAAATGTAAATTTTTAAATTTTTTTTTTTTAAATTTTTAAATTTTTTTTTGTTTTTGTTTTTTAAAAACCCCAAAAATTTTTTAAATCTTAATTTTTTTAAAATTTTTTTAAAAAATTTTTTTTCCATTTTTCCCTAAAAGGGTTTTTAAATTTAAATTTCTTTTTTTTTTTCCCCATTTTTTCCCAACAAACAAAATTTTTTAGGGATTTTTTTAGCAAAAAGAAAATTTTAAATACCTTGCTTCCCCCCAAAAAAAGGGCCCTTTCTTCCAAAAAATTTCTTTGGGAAAAAAAAACCGTCTTTTATTTTAAAATTTTTAATTTTAAAAATTAGCTCTTTTTGAAAAAACTTTTAAAGCCAGTAAAAAATTTTTTTTTTTTCCCCTTTTTAATTTGTTTTTTCCCAAAACCTTTTAAAAGTCTTTTTTCCCCCCTTTTTAAAAAAATTTGGGATTTCAAAAAACCCCGGGGAAAAAGGGAAAACCCCCTTTTCCTTTTTAAAAAAAACAAAAATTTGGAAATTTTTTTAATTTTTTGTTTTTTTATTTTTTTATCATTTAACAAAAAGGAAAAAAGGGGGAAAAAAAAAAAAAAAAGGGGGGAAATTTTTTATTGTCCCAAAAAAAATTTTAATAAAAATTTTTACAAAAATTAAACCCCCCGTACAAAAGGGGGGGTTTTTAAAATCCGGGGGAAAACCAACCCAAAAAGAATAAATTTTTCAGGGTTTTTCCCCCCCCCTTTTTTTTTTTTAGAACCCCCCTTATTGGGTTTTTTTTAAATTAAAAAAATTTTCCCCCCTCTGAAAAAAATTTTTAAAAAAGGTATAAAAAAATTTTTTGAAAGTTTTATTATTAAAAGAAAAAGATAAAGGTTTAAAAATCCAAATTTTTTTCCCCCTTTTTTTTTTTTTAAAAATTTTTTTTTTAAAACCCCCCCCCCATTTAATTTTTTTTATTTTTTTCCCTCCTTTGCCCTTCCCCCCTTTCCCCTTTTTTTAATTTTTTTAAAAAAAATTTTTAAAATTTTTTGGTTTTTAAAAAATTTTTTTTTTTTAGGAAAAAAAATAAACAAAGGGCATTTCCCCCTTTTTTTTATAAAAAAAAATTTTAAATTTTTAATTTAAATTTATTTTTTAAAAATTTAAAATTTTAAAAAATTTTAAAATTTTTTTTTTTTAAAAATTTTTAAAAATTTTTCCCCCCCTTTTTTAAAAAGTTCTTTTAAATTTCCCTTAAATTTTTAAAAAACCAAAATCCTTTTTTTTTCAAAAATCCCCAAAATTTTTAATTTCCCCTTTAAAAATTTTAAAAAATTTTTCTTTTTTTGGTTTTAAAAATTATTTTTTTTTTTTAAAGGGTCTTTAAAAACCTTTTTTTTTTTTTCCTTTTTCTTTTTCCCTTTTTTTTTTTCCCCAAATTTAAAGAAAAGCCCTTTTGGGCCCAAAATTTTTTTTCATTCCCTTTTTTTAAAACCCGGGAATTTCGAAAAATAAAGGGTTTTAAATTCCCTTTTTTTTTTTTTTCAAAAGGGGGGTTTGTTTTTTTTTGGCCTTTTTTGTTTTAAAAACCAAAAACTTTTTTTCATTTTTTAAAAAAAATTTTTTAAAAATTTTTTTAAGGGGCCCTAAAAAATTTTTTGAAAAATTTTAAAAAAAAACCCCGGGCTCAAATCCAAAAGGAAAAAAACCTTTTTTCCAAAAATTTGGGTTTGGGATTTTCCCCTTTTTGGGGATTTAAAAAACCCCAAATTTTTTTGTTTTTTTTAAGTTAAAAAAAACCCCCCCAAATAAGCTTTTATTCTTCCCAAAATTTTTAAAAAAACAATTTTTTTTTGCAACCAAAGAAAGGAATGGGTTTTTCCAAAATAAGGAAAAACCCTTTTTTAATTTGTTTTCCCCCTTTTTTTTAAAAAAAAGGGTTTTTTTTTTTAAACTTTATATTTAAACGGTTTTGGGGTTTTTAAGGGATTTTAAAAAATTTTTTTTAAAGATAAATATTCCCCCCAGAAAAAAAAAACCTTTTAAAAATTAGCCCGGGGGAAATTTTTTTTTAAAAAAAAATTTTTCAAATGAAAATTTTAATTTCAATTTTTTTTTTTTCCTAGAAACAATCAATTCCCGGGCCCTGAAAGGATTACCCCCCTTTAAATTTTTTTTTGTTTTCCAAAGCAAAATTTGGATAAAATTTAAAATTCAAAAATCAAAAGGTTTTTAAATTAAAAAATAAAAGAAACCCTTTTTTGGGGAAAAAAGAAAGGGGAAAATTTTTTTTTCCGGCCCCCCCGGCAAAAAGGGGGTTTTTTAAAAATATTTTGGTAAAAGGGCCCCTTTTTTTTTTATTAGAAACCCCGGTTATTTCCCAAAAAAAAAAATTTAAAAAGAATGGCCCCTTTTGGATAAAATTAAAGGGTTTTTAAAAAAAAAACCCCTTTTAAAACCCATTTTAAAAACAAAAAATTAAAACCCCCCAAAAAAAACAAAACTTTTTTGAAATTTGGGGCTTTAAAGGGGTGTTTTGGGTAAAATTTTGTTTCAAATTTTTTTAAAATTAAAAAAAAAAAAAAACCCTTTTTAATTTAAAAGGAAAATTTAAAAAAAAAAAAAGAAAAAAACTTTTTTGGGGGGAAAAAAAAAAAATTTGGAAATTTTCCCCCCCCCCAGGCCCTTTTCCTTTTAAAAATAGGATTTTTTGTAAATTTTTTTTTTCCCTTTAAACAAGAAAACCAAAGGGGAAAAAAATTTTTTGTTTTTAATTTCAATTTTTAAAAAAAAAAGGGGGGTTTTTTAAAAAAAAAAAAAATTTTTAATTTTAAAAAAAAATAAAATTTCCCCTTTACTATGTTGGAAAATTTTTAAAAAGAATGGTTTTAAAGGCCCGAAGGGGGAATTTTTGTGGGAAGATTTTAAAAGATATTTTAAAAAAAAACCCCCAACCTTTTTAAAAAAAATAATAAAACCCCCCCCGGTTTTTTTGGAATAAATTTAAACCCAAAACGGGGGTGTTTAAAAAGGGCCGGGGGTTAAGCCCCAAAAAAAAAACAATTTAAATTTAAGGGGAAAAAGGGGTTTAACAAACCCAAAGGGGAAAATGGGAGGGGGGGAAAAAAATTTTGAATTTTAAAAAAAAAAATTTAAAATTAATTTAGGGGGAAAAAGGGCGGGGAAAATAAAACAATTTTGAAAGGAAAAAGGGGAAAAAAAAAAGCTAAAAAAAAAAAAAAATAAAATTTAAAAATTTGGGGGATTTGGGCAAAAACCCTGGAAAAGGGAAAAACAAAAAAAAAAAAATTTTTTTTAAAAAAAGGGGGAAAATTTTCAAAAAAGGGGGGTCAAAGGGGAAAAATAAAGGAAAAAAAAAAAATTAAATTTTTAAAAAAAAAAAATTTAAATTTTTTTGAGAAAAAAAAAAAAAAACAAATTTTTTTTAAAGGAATTACTAAAAAAAAGGAAAAGGGGGGTGGGAGGAAAAACCCCAAAAAAAAAATTTGCAGAACCCCAATTTTAAAAAATTTTCCCCGGGAAACCCTTTTTTTTAAAAAAAAAAAAGTGGGGAAAAAAATTTTTTTTAAAAAAAAATTAAAATTAAAAAAAATAAAAGAAAAAAAAAAAATTAAAAAAAAAAGTTTAAAAGGGAAAAAAAAGGGGGTAAAAATATTGGAAAAAGAAGGACTAACAGGGAAAGAAAAAAAAGAAAGGGGGTGAAAAAAGGGAAAATTTGGGGGGTAAAAAAGGGAAAAAGGGAAAGGGAAAAAAGGGGGGGGGGAAAAAACGAAAAAAATTTAAAAGTTACAGAAAAAAACGAAAAAAGGAGAAAAGAAAAGGAAAGGGGGGAAAAAAAAAGAAATTTAGAAAAATGGAAAAAAGGAAAGAAAAAGGTGGGGGTTAAAAAAGGGGGAAAACAAAAGAAATTTTTTTTGGGGTTTTTTGGGGGGGTGGTTTTTTTGGAAAAAAAAGAAAATTTAAAGGGAAAAAAGAAACGAAAAAAAGAAAAAAAAGGCAAAAAATTTTTTTTAAAAAAACAAGGGGGAAAAAATTGGGGTTTTTTTTTTTTTAAAATTGGGTTGTTTTAAAATATTAAAATAAATTTAAAAAAAAATTTTTTTTAAAAAATTTAAAAAAAAAAAGGGGCTTTTTTCCAACATTAAAAGAAATACCTTTGGAATTTCAAAATTTGCTATTTTACTATTTGATCGAAGGGAAATACCACCTATAATATATCTTATAAAAATTTTCCTTTAAGTCATAACATCTAGTAAAGTCATGATAACAAGCTCTCTGCCATTGATTAAAGAAATTGGCTATATTCCTGGGCCCATTTTATATATTTTTTGATTATTCCTGTTCTAATTCTAATTAACAATAATTTATAAATCTTACTTAAGGGCCTTTCTACTCCTGGTTTCATTTTTTCAAAATCATTTTCTTCTAATTATCCCATAATCTTTGTATTTCCGCCATGACGTGAATACCTTGTAAATAAAAAAGAAATAGTCCCAGAAAGTATAAGCATTTTTCTAAAATGACAAGTGATGTTGACTGGGACATAATAGTAATAATGAACTTAAAAACAAGCTGAGAAGACATAGTGGCAATTAAAGGAATTGGGAAAGTTGACGGAATATGGCAAGCAGGGAAAGGGATTAAAAATATAATGTTTGAAGATAATGGTGGGAAGTTGGTAATTAAATCCTTAAATTAGATTGAATTTGATAAAGGAGCTTTCAGCCAAACTAACGGGGCAGCCTAAGAAGTTTAAATCGAGGCAGATTTAAGCCACTTCAGCGTTTGGGTTCTTTTATGGGTAGCATTATTCAAGGATTGACCCAAACATAAAGACTGTCCATTTTTGAAAGATTACATACTAATATAGGAGGTTTTGGAATAGGAATTTTGGAGAGAGATATTTTTTTCAGAAAAGCCCAATGGGATGATAATTTATTGAAAATGAATTTCGAAATTAATTGAGAAAGTTCTGAATCAATCGTCATACCAGACTTACTTCTATATTTAAACCGTAACCTCATAATTTGATTGATTGGGTCATAGTTTTGAACATTAAGGACTTACTTATAATCAGAAATGCAAAGGTGAAGTTGGGAAAAGCAGAAAGAAGAAAGGGGTTGGAAATAAATACATATGGTGAAAGAAAACGAGGTTTAAATGAAGTGAATTGCTAAAAGGGATCCATATTATTTGAATTGAAAATTTAAATTCAAGGTTTGAGAGTAAAAAAGTTTGAATTATAATTGGACAATGAAAGAGTTAACTTGAATTGATTTAAAAAATAATTAAATCACTAATTAAATTAATTAACAATTGATACATAATTTACTTATAATTAATATGAGTACAATTCACTTTATTATGTGGAATTGAATAAAATTATACATAAATCAGTACGTTAAAATAACAATTATATTTTGATTCATTTGTTAATTATCTGATCGAATTGATATATAAATATTTAATATGGAGTCCAGATAAAACGTTTTGGAATCAAATATTAAGCATATTCGTAAAATATGGTATAAAAATAAAAATCAAATCTATTTAAAGAATGAGATTGAAATTAAACTCAAGTTTGGAAATTAAACAACAACGGAAAACAAATATAAGTCAAAAAAATTAGATTAATGAAGAGATACAGAATTTAAGACTTTTATGACGGGAGCAATAAATTAGAACGGAAATGAAATACATGAGAAGGGAAAATTTAAAAACGGAATTAAAAAAAAATTAGAAGTCTTTAATGGAAAATTAGACAATATTACAAAAGAACTGAAACAGGAAAGGGAAGAAAGGGTGGAATTAATGGAAGAAAAGACGTTAAAATTGGAAGATCAGAAAAGAAGGAGGGAAAGGGAAAAAGACGGAACAATTGGAAAGGACAACGTTAGCCATGGAATAAAAAGCAGAAGTAAGTCGATCAAAATAAGAGGACGGGAAAGAAATAGATCAAGAGAATTTATACCAGAGATTGATGATACCATTGGCGCATTTTATAGGCTGGGAACCGGATCAATTGGATTTAAGATTTTTCAGAGCATTCCGTATTAATTCGATTGTGGCAAAAAGGAAGAAATTACCTCGGGACATAATAATATATTTCTTAAAAAGAAAGAGTGAAGGACCTTTGGGGGTTTTAATAGCAGCTATAAAATAAACTTGTGATAGAAGGGATGGAGGTGAAGATATTTAAAGATATACACCCAGCCCTGCTTAAAAGAAGAAGAGAATATAACTTCTTAACACAGACCTTAAGAGAAGCTGGAATAAGATATACATGGGAGAGAATGGGGGGGAGTATCGTTTATGTGGAAACAGAAAAGATTCGTTCTTACCACAATCATGAAAGCAAAAGAATTTAATATATTGGAAAGCTTCAGATGAAGATAAAAAATTTTGGAAAGAAATTTTAAAAAACATCATGAAAGAAAAAAAGAAATTTTAAAAGGATCGAAGAAGGTTGGCTAGAAAGACGGAAAAGATTTGAAGATGAATGATAGAATGAAGAAAAATTTTTAATATATTTAAAATGATTGCTAAAGAAAAAATATTTTGTCGGAATTAAATTAAGTCACAGAATTGTAAGTTTAATTTTATTTGAATTTCTTAAACTCCCTGAAAAAAAATCTTTACATTTTTAAAAAAATTAAATTATGACCCGGAAAACCTTTTAACTGTATTAAATTCTTAAACCCATTAACAATTCTATTTAATTGTATTTAACAAGGTACGATTACTTTCAAAAATGCCAAACATTCTTTTGTTTTGGTCCGTCTTGTCTAGATAATTTCAAAGATTCAAATATTTTATGTTGGCTAAGGAAGTAATTCTTCAAGATTAAAACTCTTTCTCTTGGGATCTAATATTTATTTTCTGGGGTTTTGAATCCTTCAACAGATAGTTTGGCGTAGATTTCAGTACTTCAGCTTCAAGTAATTAGGGAAAGTTTTTTCTTACTGATTATAGTGGAAGAGGATATGTAGAATTTTATTTGGGACTTACATTTTTCTCCCTAATTTATGGTTTAGAATAGATAGATTCTTCATATCCTCAAAACAAAAAAAAAATATTATTAGCATGGAAACATTACCTAGAACTATATCTGACCATTGTCCAATACTTTTAACTTTACAATATGGCAAAAATAATTGGAATTGGAAATTAAACGAAAGCTTACTTAGAAATGAATCGAAAATAATAAAAGCAAAAAAAAAATTGAAAGAATTTTTAGAAAATAATATGGGGAAGAACAATCGGTGCAGATAGTGGGGGAAAACTAGAAAAATAGTGATGGGGGGTTTTTTTTTATAAGCCAAAAAGTTGGATAGTTAAATGTAAGAAAGAAAAAGAAACAGATATATTAAACAAACTTCAGGAGAAAGAAAGGGAGTTAAAGGAAAGGCCCAAAGATAGGAAAATTCTAAAAGGCTATTCAAATTTTAAAGGGGAACAATTATCCCTATTGACAATGGAAGAAATGGAGAGGAAATTAAATTTACGAAACAAAGATATTTCAAACACCCAAAAAAACCAGGAAGATGGCTTTCATATAGATTAAGGAAAGAGAGAGAAAAAATTTGTATTAGTGAATTGAGAGAAGGACAGACTATTCCCTTATCAACAAAAAAAATTAAAAATATATTAGTGAATTATTTTTAAGGATTATTTAAAAAAGAAGGACCAATCACAAGAACAAAAGAATAAGGGTGGAGGCCTTTTTGGGAAAAAGTAGATACTATGAGCTTGTTAGAAAACCCGAGAGAAGAATTAGAAAACCGGTTAAACTGGAGGAAGTTAAGAAAAAATAAAAAGCCTTAAAAAAAGGAAAGCACCGGGAAACCCCAAAGGATTTATAGCAATGTATTATAAAACCTTTCAAGATTTATTGGCTCCCTTGTTAGTTCAAGTTATAAATTCTATTAATAATAATAAAGAATTACCAAATTCATGGGGTAGACTCTAATATTTTTGTTAACCCCCAAAGAAGGTAAGAAATAAAAAAAGAAACTATAGACCAATCTCATTGTTAAATATAGATTAAAAATTTTTACTTTAATATTAGCAAATAGATTAAAGAAAATAATGACGGGTGGATACATGAAGACCAAAACGGATTTTACCGGGGAGACAATTAAAAAATAATATAAGAGTGATTTTAAAATACAATAGAATATTATCAAAAGATGAATCAAAAGGAATTGGGATTGTTTTTTTTAGACCAGAAAAGGCTTTCGACAATGTGAGTTTGGGAAATTTTTTGTTTGAAGTATTAAATAAAGTAGGAATTGGTAAAAGAATAGAGATTGGATACAGGCAATTTATGGAAAATCAGAAAGCGTGCTTAATAATTAATGGGGAGAAATCAAATTCTTTTTAAAAAAAAAAAGGGTACAAGACAGGGTTGTCCACTTTCCCATTCTTTTTATCATATGTTTTGAAATGTTAATGATTAAAATTAGAAATAATAAGGAAATAAGGGGTATGAAGATTAAAGGAATGAATTTAAAACCCCAAACTTTGCAGATGATATGGTATTAATATTAGAAAACCCCAAAAGAAAGATTAATCCGCTCATGGAAACATTG
>CAOLHI010007073.1:0-10242 GCA_948474755.1 Ctenosaura bakeri
CTTTCCCAAAAAAAAAATTTTTTTTTTTTGGGGGTTTTTTTCCCCCCCCCCCCCCCAAGGGGGAAAAAAAAAAGGGGGGGTTTGAAATTTTTGGGAATTTTAAAAAAAATAAACCCTTTTTTGGGGGTTTTTTTTGGGGGAAAAAAAAAAAAAGGAAAAGGGGGGGCCCCCCAAAAAGGGGGGGGGTGGGAAAAAGGGGGGGGGGGGGGAAAAAAAAAAAAAAAAATTTTTTTTAAAAAAAACCCCCCCCTTTTTTTTTTTTTAAAAATTTTTTTTTAAAAAAAAAAAAGGAAAAAAAAAACCCCAAAAATTTTTTTTTTTTTTTTCCCCGGGGGGCTTCCTTTAACCCCCCCGGAAAAATTTTCCCCCCCCCAAAAAAATTTTTTTTTTAAAAAAAAACCCCCCTTTTTTTTGGGGGGAAAATTGGGGTTCCCCCTTGGGTTTTTTTTTTTCCAAGGGGGGTTTTTTTTCCTTTTCCCCGGGGAAAAAAATTTTTCCCCCGGTAAAGGGGAAAAAAAATTTTTTTGGGGGAAAATTTTTTTTTTTAAATTTAGGGGGGGTGGGGGACCGGGGGGAAAAAAAAAAAAACCCCCCCCCCCCGGGGGGGAAAAGGGGGGGGGAAAAAACCCCCCTTTAAAAAAGGGGTTTTTCCCCCCCCCCCAAAAAAAAAACTTCCCCCCCGGGGGGAAAAAAAAAAAAAAACCTTTTTTTTTTGGGGGGAATACAACCCCTTTTTTTTTTTTTTTCCAAAAAAATTTTTTTTTAAAAAAAAAAAAAACCCCCCCCCAAAAAAAAAAAAAAAAATTTTTGGGGGAAATTAAACAAAAAAATTTCATTTTGGGGGGAACCCAAAAAAGGGGGGGGGAAACCCCCCTTTTTTTTAAAAAAAAATTTTTTTTTTTTTAAAAATAAAAAAAAAAAAGGGGGGGTTTTTCCCCAAAAGCCCAAAAAAAAAATTTTTTTTTAAACCCCAAAAAAATTTTTTTCCCGGGGAAAAAGGGAAATTTGGGGGAAAAAAATTTTGGGGTTTTTGGGGATTTTTAAATTTTCCCCCTTTTTTTTTTTTTTTTGGGGTTTTTTTTTTTTGGGGGCCCAAAAAAACCCCCTTTTTTTTTCCCAAAAGTGAATTTAAAAAATGGCCCCGGGAAACGGAAAAAATTTTTTTTCCCCCCCCCCTTTTTTTAAAATTTTTCCCCCTTTTTTAAAAACCCTTTTTTTTTAAAAAATTTTTTAAAAAAAAAAAAAAAAAATTTTTTAAAAAAAAAAAAAACCCCCAAAAAATTTTTTTAAAAATTTTTTTGGGCCCCGGGGGGAAAGGGGGCCCCCTTTTTTAAAAAAATTTTTAAAAAAAATTTTTTTTCCCTTTCCCCCCCCCCCTCCCCTGGTTTTTTCCCCCCCCCCCCCACTTTAGGGGGTTTACCCAAAAAAAAATTTTTTTTTTTTTGGGGGGGGGGGGGAAAAAAGGGAAAAAAAAAAAAAATTTTTTTTTTGGGGGAAAAAAAACCCGGGGGGTTTTTTCCCCCCCCCCCTTTTGGGGGGGGGTTCCTTTTTTTTTGGGGGGGGGGGGAAAAAACCCCCTTACCCGGGGGGGGAAAAAAAATTTAGGGGAAAAAAGGGGGGAAAAAATTTTTAATTTTTAAAAAAAAACTTTAAAAAAAAAATTTTTTTTTCCTGGGTTTTAAACCCCCCCTGGGCCCCCAAAAAGGGGGGGCCCCTTTTTTTTCCCCCCCAAAAAAAGGGGGGCAAAAAATTCCAAAATTTTTTTGGGGGGGTTTTTTTAAAAAAAATTTTTTTCCCCTTTAAAATTTTTTTCCCCCTTTTTTTTATGGGGGGAAAAAAAAAAAAAAATTTCCCCCCGGGGAAAAAAAAAAAATTTTTTTGAACCTTTTTAAAAAAAAGGGGGAGGAAAGGGGTTCAAGGGGGTTTTGGAAATTAAAAGGGGGGGGCCCCCCGGGGGGGGAAAAAAAATTTTCCCCCCCCCAAAAAAACCTTTTTTTCCTTTTTCCTTTTTTTTTTTACCCTTTTTTTTTTTTTTTTTAAAAAAAAAAAAAATTTTTTTTTTCCCTTTAAATGGTTTTTTAAAAAAAAAAAAGGTTTTTAAAGGGAATTTTAACCCCCTTTTTTAAAAAAGGGGGGGGGAAAAAAAAAAATTTTTTTTTTTTTTTAAAAAAAAAAAAATTGGGAAAAAAAACCCGTTTTCCCAAAAAAAAAAAAACCCCCAAAAAGGGAAAGGGGAAATGGGGGGAAAAAAAAAAATTTTTTTAAATTTTCCCTTTTTTCCCCTTTTAAAAAAAAAAAAGGGGGGGAAATTTGGGGGGCCCGGGGTTAAACCCAAAAAAAAACCCCAAACCCCCCAAATTTTTTAAATTTTATTAACTTAAAATTTCCCCAAAAATTTTTTTGGGGGGGGGTTTTTTTGGGGCCCCGGGGCCCTTTTTTTTCCTTTTTGGGGTTTGAAAAAAAAGGGGGGAAACCCCCCCCCACCCCAAAAAACCCAAAAAGGGAAAAAAGGGGGGGGGGGGGGCCCCCCTTTTTGGGGCCCCCCCTTTTTAAACTTCAAAAAAAATTTTTACCTTTCCCTTAAAAATTTTTTTTTAAAAAAAAACCTGTTTGGGAAAAGGAAAAAGGGTTTTAAAAAAAAAATTTTCTTTTAAAAAAGGGGGAAAAAAAAAATTTTTTTAAAAACCCCCCCCCCCAACGGGGGTTTTTTTTTTTTCCTGATTGGGAGAAGGGGAAAAAGGGGTTTTTTAAAAAAAAACCCACCCCCTTTTGGGGGTTTCCCCAAACCGCCCCCCCCTTCCCAAAAAAAATTTTTTTTCCCTTTTTTTTCCTGGTTTTTCCCCCCAAAAAAATTTAAAACCCCAAAAATTTTTAAAAAACCGGGCCCCCCGGGGGGGGTTTTAAACCCCAGGAAAACCCCTTTTTTCCCACAAAGGGGGGGTTTTTTTGGGAAAAAAAATTTTTCCCCAAAACCCCCGGGGGGGGGGAAAGGGGAAATTTTCTTCCGGGGGTTTTTTTTTTCCTTTTTTTTTTTAAAAAACCCCAAAAAAAAAAAAAAAATTTTAAAAAATTTTTTTTTAAAAAAATTTTTCCCCCTTTTTTCCCCCCCAAAAAAAACCCCCCCCCCCCCCCCCTTTTCCCCCCCAAACCCCCCCAAAAATTTTTTTTTTTTTTTTTTTTTAAAAATTTTTTTTTTTTCCCCCAAAAAATTTTTTTTTTTTTTTAAAAAAAACCGGAAAAAAACCCCCCCCTTTTTTTTTTTTTTCCCCCTTTTTTTGGGGGAAAGGCCCGGGGAAAAAAGGGGGGGGTTGGGGTTTTTTAAAAATTTTTTTTTTTTTTTTTCCCCTTTTTCAAAGGGGCCCCCGGGGGGTTTTTTTTTCCCCCAAATTTTTTGGGGGGGGGAAAAAAAAAACCCCCGGTTTTGGGAAAAAAAGGGGGGGGGGTTTTTTTTTTTCCCCCCCAAAAAACCCCCCCCAAAGGGGAAAAAAAATTTTCCCCCAAAAAAAGGGGGCCCAAATTTTTTTTTTTAAAAAAAATTTTTTCCCTTTTTTTTTTGGGGGGGGTTTTTTTTTTCTTTTAAAAAAAAAAGGGGGGGGGCCCCAAAAAAAAAAAAATTTTTTTTGGGCCCCCCCCGGGGGCCCCGGGGGAAAACCCGAGGGGGGGAAAAACCCGGAAAAATTTTTTTTTTTTGTGGGGGAAAAAGGGGGTTTTTTTTTTTCAGAGGGGCCCCTTGGGGCCCTTTTTAAAAAAAAATTTTTTAAAAAAGGGGGTTTTTTTTTTTTTTTTTTTTTTGGGGGGCCCTTTTTTTTTGGGGGGGGCCCAAAAAAAATTTTTTTTTTTTAAAAAAAAATTTTTTTAAAGGGGGGGTTTTTTTTTTGGGGGCCCCCCTTTTTTTCCCTTTTTTTTTTTTAAAAAGGGGGTTTTTGGGGGCCCCCTTTTTTTTTAAAAAAAAGGGGGAAAAAAAAAAAAGGTTTGGCCCTTTAAAAAAAAGGGGAAAAAAAAAACCCCCCCAAAAAAAAAATTGGGACCTTTTCCCCCCTTTCCCCCCCTTTTTTGGGGGGGTTTTTTTTTCCCGGGAAAAAGGGGGGGGGGAAAAAAGGGAAAAAGGGGTTTTAAAAAAAGGGGAAAAAATTTTTTAAAGCCCCCCCAAAATTTTGGGGGAAAATTTTTTTAAAAAAAAAAAAGGGGGTTTTTTTTTTTCCCCCAAAAAATTTTTTTTCCCCGGGTTTTTTTTTTCCCGGGGGCCCCCAGGGCCCGGGAAAAATTTTTTCCCCCCAATTTTAAAATTTTTTTTTTTTTTTTCCCCCTTTTTTTAAAAAACCCCGTTTTTTTTTTCCCCGGGCCCCTTTTTTCCAAATTTTAAAAAAATTTTTTTTCTTTTCCCCCCCTTTAAAAACCCCCCCCAAGGGTTTTTTTTTTTTTTTGAACCCTTTTCCCGGGGCCCCCCCTTTTCCCCCCCAAAAAAATTTTTTTAATTAAAAAAATTTTTAAATTTTCCCCAAAATTTCCCTTTGGGCCCCCCCCCAAATTTTTTTTAACCCCCCTTTTTAAAAAAAATTTTCCCCAAAAAATTTTCCCCTTTTTTTTCTAAAAAATTTTTTTTCCCCCTTTTAAAAAAAACCCCCCCGGGGGGGGAAAAAAAACCCCCCCCCTGGGAAAAAAAGGGGGCCCGGGGGCGGGGGGGGCCCCTTTTTTTTTTGGGCAAAAAAAAAAGGGGGTTTTTGGGGAAAAAAAATTTTTTGGGTTAAAACCCCCCCCCCCAAAAATTTAAAAAAAGGGGGGGTTTGGGGGGGGGGGGGGGAAGGGGGGTTTTGGGCCCCCGGGGGGGAAAGGGAAAAATGGGAAAGGGGCCCCCCCCAATTTTTTTTAAGGGGGGAAACCCGGGGGGGGGGGGGGGCCCCCTTTTTGGGGGGGAAAAAAGGGGGGGGGGGCCCCCAAAGGGAAAAGGGGGGGGTGATTTTAAAAGGGGGAACCCCCGGGGGGTTTTGGGGGGGGGGGGGACCCTTTTTGGGTTTTTTAAAAAATAAAGGGGGTTTTTTAATTTTTTTTAAAAAAAACCCCTTTTTCCCCCCCCTTTTTTGGGGGTTTTTTTTTTTTTTTTTAAACCCTTTTTTGGGGCCCCCTTTTTTTTTTTTTCCTTTTGGGCCCCCCAAAATTTAAAAGGTTTTCCCTTTTTTTCCCCCCCCCCTAAAAAAAAGGGGGGAAAAAGGGGGTTTTTTTTTTTTCCCCCTTTTCCCCGGGGGAAAAAAATTTTTTTTTTTTTAAAAAATTTTTAAAAAAAACCCTTTTAACCCCCTTTTTTTTTTTTTTTAAATTCCCCAAAAAAAAAAAAAAGGGGGGAAAAAAAAAACCCCAAAAAAAAAAAAATTAAAAAAGGGGGGGGTGGCCCCCAAAAACCCCCCAAAATTTTTTTTTTTAATTTTGGGGGGGCCCCAAAAAAAAATTTTTTTTTTTCCCCCCTTCCCAATCCTTTTTTTGGGGGGGGAAAGGGAAAAAAAAAAAAAAAAGGGGGGGGAAAAAGGTTTCAAAAAATTTTTAAAAAAAAAAAAGGGGTTTTAAAAAAAAAAAAATTTTTTTTAAAAAATTTGGACCCCCCCCTTTTGTTTAAATTAAAAAAATTTTTGGGGGAAATTTTTTCCCCTTCCCCCCCAAAAATTTTTTTCCCCCCCCCCCCCCAAAAACCCAAACCCGGCCCCTTTTTTTAAAACCCCGGGGGCCCCCCCCCCAAAAAAACCCCCCCCCCCCAAAAATTTGGGGAAAAAAAGGGGATTTCCCCCCTTTTGGGGGGGGGAAAAAGGGGGTTTAAAAAGGGGGGAAAAACCCCCCCCCTTTTTTTTTAAAAACCCGGGGGTTTTTCCCCCTTTTTTTCCCCCCCCGGGACCACAAATTTTTTTGGGGGGCCCACCAAAAAAATTTTTTTTATTTCCCCTTCCCTGGAAAAACCGGGGAAAAATTTTGGTTTTCCGGGGTTTTTTCCCCCCCTTTTTCCCCCCCAAAAAAAAAAAAAGGGGGGGGGGGGGTTTTTTGGGGGAAAATTTTTTTTTTTTTTTCCCCCCCCCCTTTTTTTTTAAAAATTTTAAAACCCTTTTTTTTAAAAAAAAGAACCCCCCAAGGGAAAAAAAGGGGAAATTTTAAAAAAAAATTAAAATTTTGGGGGAAAAAAAAAAAAAATTTAAAAAAAAAATTTTTTGGGGTTTTTAAAAAAAAAAAAAAAAAACCCCCCCTTCCCTTTTTGTTTTTTAAAAAAAAAAAGGGGGGGTTTTTAAAAAAAAAAAAAATTTTTAAAAAAAAGGCCCCCCTTTTTTTTTTTAAAAATTTTTTGGGGGGGAAAAAATTTTCATTTAAAAAAAAAACCCTTTTTTTTAAAAAGGAAAATTTAAAAAAAAAAACCCTTTTCCCTTTTCCCCCCCCCCAAAAAAAAAAAAAAAAAAAAAATTTTTTAAAAGGGGGAAATTTTTTTAAGGGAAAATTTTTTAAACCCCGGAAATTTCCCCCCTTTTTTTTTGGGGGGAAAAAAATTTTAAAAACCCCCCCCTTTTTTTTGGAAAAAATGGGGGGGTTTAAATTTTAATTATTTTTGGGGGGGGAAAAAAAATTTTGGGGGGGTTAAAAATTTTTTTTTTTCCCCCCCCCCCCCCCCCCCCTTAAAAGGGGGGAAAAAACCCCCGGGGTTTTTCCCCCCCCCTTTTTAAAAGGGGAAAAAAAAAATTTAAATTTTTTTCCCCTTGGGAAAAAAATTTTTTCCCCCCTTTTTTTTTTTTCCCCCTTTTTAAATTTTTCCCCAATTGGGAAATTTAAGGGGGGAAGGGGGGGGGGTTTTTCCCTTTTTTAAAATTTTTTTTAAAAAACCCCCGGGGGGGGTTTTTTTTTTTTAAAAAAAAATTTATTTTTTTTGGGGGGGGGGGCCAAAAATTTTTTTTTCCCCCCCGGGGGGGGGGGGAAAAAAAAGGGGGGGGGGGGGAAAGGGGGGGGCAGGAAAAAAGGGGGGGAAAAAAGGGGGTTTTTTTAAAAGGGGGGGGCCTTTTTTTTTTTAAAAAAAAAAAAAAAAAAAAAAAAAAAAAAAAAAAAAAATTTTTTTTTTTTTTCCCCCTTTTTAAATTTTTTTTAAAAAAACTTAAATTTTAAAAAAAGGGTTTTTTAAAAAAGGGGTTTTTTAAAAAAAAAAAAATTGGGGGGCCCCCCCCCCCTTTTTTTTTGGGGGGGAAAAAAGGGGGGCCCGGGAAAAGGGGGGTAATTTTCCCCCTTTTTTTTAAAAAAATTTTTTTTGGGCCGGGGAAAAAAAAAAATTTTTTTCCCCCAAAAAAAAGGGGGGGGAACCCCCCCCAAAAAAATTTTTTTTTTGCCCCGGAAAAAAAACCCCCCCCCCAGGGAAAAGGGGGGGGGTTTTTTTCCCAAAAATTAAAAAAAACAAATTTTTTTTTTTGGGGCCCCCCTTTTTTTTTTTCCCAAAAGGTTTTTTTTGGGGGGGGAAAAAAAACCCCGGGTTTCAAATTTAACCCCAAAAAAAAAAGGGGGGGGAAAAAATTTTGGGGGGGCCCCCCCGGGTTTTCCCTTTTTTTTTTGGGGAAAAAACCCCGGGGGGGGGTTTTTGGGCCCCCTTTTTTAAAAGGAAAAACCCCCCAAAAAAACCCTTAAATTTTTAAAAAAGGGGTTTCAAATTTTTTTGTTAAAAGGGGGGCCCCTTTAAAAAAAAAGGTTTTAAAAGGGGGGGGAATTTTTTTTTTTCCCCCCCCAAATTTTTTTTTTTTGGTTTTTTTCCTGGGAATTGGGGGGGCCGGGAAAAAAATTTTTAAAAAAAGGGGGGAACCCCCAAAAGGCCCCAAAAATTTTTTTTTTTTTTTTTTTTTTCCCAAAAAAAACCCCCCTTTTTTAAAAAAATTCCTTTTTTTGGGGGGGGAAAAAAAAAGGGGGTTTTTTTGGGGGGGGGGGGTTTTTTTCCCTTTTCCCCCCCAAAAATTTTTTAAAAAAAAATTTTTTTTTTTGGGAAAAAAATTTTTTTTTTTCCAATTTCCCCCCTTTTTTAAAAAAAAAAAAATTCCCAAAAAAAAGGAAAAAAAAAATTTTTGTTTTTTGGGGGGGGAAAAAGGGGTGCCCCCTTTTTTTCCCCCCGGGGGAAAGGGAAATCTTTTTCCCCCGGGGAAAGGGGGCCCAACCCCCCCCCTTGGGTGTTTCCTTTTTTTTTTTAAAAATTTTTGGGGCCCCCGGGAAACCCCCCCCCAAAAAAAAGGGGGGGGTTTTTAAAAAAAAGGGGGGAAAAAAAAATTAAAAATTTTTTTTGGACCCCCTTTGCGGGGGTTTTGGGGGCCCCCCCCCCTCTTTTGGGGGGTTTTTTTTTTTTTTTCCCCCCCTTTTTTTTTTTTTTGGGTTTTTGGGGTTTTTTTAAAAAAAATTCCCTGGTTTTTTTTTTTTGGGGAAAAATTTAAAAAAAAAAAAAAGGGGGCCATTTCCCCCCTTTTTTGGGGGGGAAAAAACCCCCCTTTTAAAAAAATTTTGGCCAAAATTTTAAAAAAAAAACCCAAAAAAAAGGTTTTTTAAACCCGGGACCCCCCCTAAAGGGGGGAAAAAAAAAAATTTTTTTGGAAACCCGTTTTAAAAAAAAAAGGGAAAAATTTTAAAGGAAAACCCCCCAAAAAGGAATTTAACCAAAATTCCCAAAAAAAAAAAAAAACCCCCCCGGGGAAAAAAAAAAGGGGGGAAAAAAACCCCAAAATTTTTTCCCCCCAAAGCAAAAGGGGAAAAAAACCCCCCCAAAAAATTTTTTAAAAAAAAAAAAAAACCCTTTTTTAAAAAAAAACCCCCCTTTTTTTTTTTTCCCCCCCCCCTTAAAATTTAAAAAAAAAATGCCTTTAAAAAAAAAAAAATTTTTTTTTTTTTGAAGGGAAAAAAACCCCCCGGGGGGGGGGGGGGGAAAAAAAGGGGTTTTTTTTTCCCCAAAATTTTTAAAA
The DNA here is from genome assembly GCA_948474755.1 of Ctenosaura bakeri. Lineage (NCBI taxonomy): Eukaryota > Metazoa > Chordata > Lepidosauria > Squamata > Iguanidae > Ctenosaura > Ctenosaura bakeri. Next base: position 8,946 of record CAOLHI010007073.1, read on the forward strand.
TTTCCCCTTTTTTTTTTCCAAAAAAAAAAAAATTTTTTTTTTTTTTTAAAAAAATTTTTTTTTTTAAAATTTTTTTTTAGATTTTAAAAAATTTTTTTTTGGAAAAACATGGGGGGAAAAAAAATTTTTGAAAATTTAAAAAAGGGGGGGGGAAATTTAAAGGGTTTGGGGGAAAAATTTTTTTGGGGCCCAAAAAAAAAAAAAAGGTTTGGGTTTTTGGAAACCCAAAAATTTTCCCCCAAAAAAAAAAAAAACCCCCCCGGGAAAAAGGGGGGGAAAAAAAGGGGGGGGGTTTTCTTGGGGAAAAAATTTTTTTTTCCCTTTAAGGGAAAAAAATTTTTTTTTAAAGGGGGCCCCAAAAAAAAAAACCCCCCAAAAAAAAAAAAATTTTTTTTTTAAAAAGGGGGGGAAAAATTTTTTTTGCGCCTTTTTCCCCCAATTTTGGGCCCCCCCCCCTTTTTTTTTTTTAAAAAAAAAATTTTTTTTTTTGGGGGGGTTTTTCTTTAAAAAAAACCCCCCGGGCCCCCGGGGGAAAGGGGGGAAGGCCCCCCCTTTTTTTTTTTTTTTAAAAAGGCCCTTTTTGTTTCCCCAAAAAAAAAAACCCCAAATTTTGGGTTTTTTTAAAAAAAAAAAAAAAAAAACCCCCCCCTTTTTTGGGGGGGGGGGTTTTTCCCCCCCTTTTTTTTTTGGGGGGCCCAAAAATTTTTTTCCCCCCAAAAAAGGGGAAAAAAGGGGGGGTTTTTTTTTTTCCCCCCCCACCCCAAAGGGAAAAAAAGAAAAAAAAACCCCCCCCCCCTTTTTTTTTTTTGGGGGGGCCCCCCCCTTTTTTTTTAAAACCCCCCCCTTTTTTTTTAAATTTTGGGGGAGGTTTTTTTTTTAAAAAAAAAAAAAAAATTTTTTTTTTTTTTTTAAAAAAAAAAAAAGGAATTTTATTTTTAACCTTTAAAAAAAAAGGGGGTTTCGGGGGGCAAAGGGGGCCCCCCTTTTTTGGGGGGGTTTTTTTTTTCCTTTCCCCCCCCTTTTTTTTTAAAAAACCGGTTTGGTTTTTTCCCCCCTTTCCTTTTTGGTTTTTTTTAAATTTTTTTGGGGGGTTTCCCCAAAAACCCCCCCCCCTTTTTTTTCCCCCCCCCGGGGGGGGGAAAAACCCCAAAAATTTTTTAAAAAAAAAAGGGGGAAAAAAAAAACCCCCCAAAAAAAAAGGGTTTTTTTTTCCCTTTTGGGGGGAAAAAAAAAAAATTCCCCCTTTTTTTTTCCCCCCGGGGGAAAAACCCCCCCAAAAAAAAAAAAAATTTTTTAA
>CAOLHI010007075.1:0-31540 GCA_948474755.1 Ctenosaura bakeri
GGGAAATCTACTGCCTGGAAGCATGGAAAGCTGTGACCTTTTCAACCAGTCTAGATGGAAGCCTCTCACATGACGCAGTGTGCACCAGCTGTTAGACTTCACATAAATAAGGCGCAACAAGTGATAAGGAGGATCATCAAGATGGCAATGTCAGTCCATGCGGCAGAGACATGGCTTGCCCATATTATAGCTCCTAAGTTAATGCATAACCTACCAGTAGAGCAATTAAGAACCTCAAGAGTCCAGGAGGGTGCTCTTTGCTGATAGACTTTCTGCCAACAGGCTAGTGTGGAAATGGCCTATATCTGCTTCTTCCACTGAACAGAATGAGAAAAGATGGAGTACATAAGATTTAAATTAGGACAGGATTTTTTTTTTAAAAAAAGATTCTGCCGATGCACCCGTACAAACTAGAAGTGTTCCTAAAATTCACCCCTACCGTCACAACCCAAGATCTATTGAGGATAAAGATCTTAGTAAAAATAGCAAGAGTGACATCTTCATCAGCAATGGTGGTAATGTTTGTAGATCAGATCTGAGAACTTGCTTATTAGAAATGTTGTCATGAGGTTAGAGGATGGACCAACTTACAAATAGTCATCATGTTCCTGAGATGGATGCCTTTCAAAATTTACCGTCTTTGAGAACAAGATGACCTGAGACATAACAGCACCAATGACAAAATGTCCAGAGAGAGATATTGGTGGAGAATAGGAGGAGGCTCTTGAATGACACACTGAGCAAGTGGACTCTTGGCCAAGATCTTGGGCAGCAGTGGCTCTAACATTAATATCAACAGCACCACGAAGACAAACATGTTGGAAGGACTTATCTTAGGCACCAGTTCATCTCTTCCCCATTGTCACTGGAGTGCTCCTGACAAGCAAACGGGGATGTCAGCAAGCACCTCTCAGCCGATTCACAGCAAGCAATTTGCAGGAAAAAGAAAGAGGGATTGATCTTGTCAGTCTAGTCCAGATTCCCAGGACAGGTGGACTCATGGGACTCTGTAGGCCAAGCCCTGAATGCCACAGGTGATATTAATATTCCTAGTTCATATTTTTCACAGAAGTACTGGAACTCCCTAGTGTAAAGACCATACTTTGAAGCAATTATGAGTGATTGGATAACAACAGGATTGTTAATAACATACTCGGTTTTGAAGGTTCACTGTGGAATTGCAAAGAAAGCATATTTCTCAAACTTTAACTTTGAGAAAGCAAAAAGTGATAAGGGGAAGAGAGGAACCCTTTGGGTTCTCTCTCTCTCTCTCACTCTTCTACTTTAAGAACCATATTTGGACCAGAACTTAGAAAAAGTTCTTTTTTTTAACTATAACTTCAAGAATCTCCACTCAGCATACCTATTGGGCATACGGCCCTTAGGTATTCTGGAAGTTCTTGTTCAAAAAGTAACTTTTCTCTATCTCTATTCTGAATTCAAAAGTTTATGATGGAAGGAGACAGAAGAAGGATGATCTGGTGATATCAAAAATGCTGAGAGTGACAAGAGCAACTTTGGGACCACACATGGCTTCAGGGCAAAGCACCAGTGATTAGAAAGGATGACGAGGTTCAGCTTCTTAAAAGATGAGATAAACTTGGACACAATGTAATGCCAAAATGTGGGTGACTCAAGGGGTCCACACACAAAGCTAGTGCCTCTATGAAATAGTGGTGACTATTAGCTCAAAAGGGAGGCCTGGGAGTGGGGGTAACCTAACAAGATCTTTTACACCTGTGTATACCAGTAGCAGTGCAGGAACACCAGCCGGAGATCCAAAGAATATATGTCTTATTGAGGGAGTCAACAATCACACACACACACACACGATCCAAGCAATGGCTCAGATGAAGAGTCCAAGGGTAGTACCAGAACAGGAATCAGAGAGGCCGAGTGACCATCAGTATGCCAAAGTACTCTGAGTTATCTGGCCCAGAGTCAGGGTATAAATACTCTTTTTTCTACCCTAAGGGGGAAGGTGTTAATGGCTCTCTGGCAGAGTAAACAAAGGAGTCTGAAATGACCCAATGTCTTTAGCATTAGGTGACAAAAGACTGATGGGAATTGTGATAGCTCCTTAATGGACAGAGGATAAAAGGAGAATTTGGATGGACAAAGGGAGAAGGTTGGAGACAATCAGCTACTGTGTGGAAGCGGTTTCTGGTGGTATTCTTTCTAAAGGTTGAGTCTTTGAGGGAGTCTGCCAGTCCATTATTACCAGAGCTTCCCTGACTATGACCTGGCCATGCCTTGAGGTCCTGATCTGACCTATTTTTGCAGCACCTGTGTGCAGCCAGTTCCTGTTTGCCAGCAGGCTTCCCAGCCATAACAAGATATAATTTATATTTCATGCCAATAAATATTTGCCAAAGAAACCATATCATGGAGTGGAGGTGTATGGCCTGTTAAAAACAACCTCTAAATTAGTCTAGTATTTCAAAAGTGAAAATCTCAATAGCCAAGAACAACTTTTCCCAATTAGCAGGCCCAACCTCAGAAGATTATAGTCTGACAGCATTTTATTACACTGAGAAATAGACTGAAAACAATTTATTTAAAAAATAGCTGTAAAACCACACATGGCCAAAGCAGGAAGAGCAGCCATTCTGGATTTCACAGATTGAAGGCTGTGCCAAAGAGTAGACATAGCTGTCTGCTGAAAGCTCCAACAGGATGGAGCCAAGCTGACTTCCCATGGGAGCAAGATCTACAACTAGGTGCCATGCCATACGTTCCCACCAACCTAACCCCAAAGAAAGGTGAGACACACTATAAGGACTCCCCAGTTAAGACTATAATTGAGTCCAAATCTATCATGAGTAAAGTCTGACTCATCACAGAAGGAAGTTCTGATACTCAGCAGAGGACAAAAATAGTCAAGACAAGGTTATGTAGGCAAGATCATTCAACTGAACACTCCATGCCTTTTAGGTCCCAGGCACGTATCCTTTCTTTTCATCTTCCCCAGGTCCATTTACCTTTGCCCTGTCAATTTTGGACCAAGATATTTTACAGTAGATTACCACTTGTATTGAAAGTCATCATGTCCCATCAGCATCATGACCAGCATCACCAGTGGCAGGGGGTGATTTCCATCTCAGTGGGGCAATGAATCCGAACTTGACTTTATTCACCAAATCTGACCCTTGAGCAGATATACCCCTTGGCTACTTCCTCGAAAGTTCAGCCCAAAACCAAGAATAGAGTCGGTGTCCCACTGATAAGGGGAGCCCTGAGCCACCATTGATCACTCAGGTAATCCAACACTGAAATGAGACCTGGGTCAAAGTACATGTTGCATTACTTGGGATTTGTTTAATCATTTATTTCAATAGGATAAGTTTGCTTTTTAAAAAATAGTCATCCTGGGGACTGGTTCCAGCTTGTGGATTGGGTAGCCATTTCAATTTTAGTGCCCCTGTTCTGGATTCAATTTTAATGCCCCTGTGCCAGTTCCCTGAGAAAAATCTCTCGCCCTCTTTTGCCTTACTATTTCTCTTTGCTCTTGATCTCAGCAAACATCCATAGAGAAAAAGAAACCATACGGAGCAGTAGCAAATTGTAGCCAACCCATCTTCCATCTCTTCAAAATGAAACAGAGGTTTGAGTGTTGGACCAGGAGTTCAGGAGTAAAGAGGTTTTCTAAAGGCTATTTATTGTTTCATTTTAAAACAAGCAATCTAATTCACAATAGAAACCAAAAGCACAGTCAGAGAGATATACACACAGAAAAAAAGAAGTAGCACATTAAAGTAAGACTTTAGCACTAACTAAAAAAAAATTGCTAGACACAAACTTACTAAAAACACAAAATAATTGTGATTCCCCATGCCAAACTGTAAGGAGAAAAAAAAGATAAAAAGAAAAATGTTATCATTCTACCATTACAGAACCAACTATATAATCCCACTAGAATTACTAGTAGAGACAGCCACAAATTACAGCTCTTTAAATTTCCTAAAGCTCAAAAAGCCATAAATACTAGCAGTATTCAAAGAAATCTCCAATTGGCTTATTTTTAAAAAACTATGTCAGTCTGGCAATTTGGGCTAACTCAGCATGTATTTATCCATTGTCGGTTCCTCACTCCATTTCCAGGTTTGGACACACCATGATCTTTCTGCTCTCATCACAGATCCGAAAAGTAAGCCATATTTACTATCCAATTCTTGATCCACAATGCCCAACAAAAGCATTTCGAGTAACATGATAAATTCCAGATCAAAATTTTTTGGAATAACATATAAACTTTAGACCAATAACATTTTTGGCTTCTTTTTTTTATTTTTAAAGAATGCACAATTTAAATTACACCAAACATCATATTAAAAACACATAATGAACTATTAAAAAACTGCAAAGATACACAATTATGGATTTGAAAAATAAAGAGAAAGGAAAATACAGACATAAGAGAACAATGATGAAATTGATTGGGAAATGGTAAAGGACACCTGGAAACAATGCAAACAATGGCCCTATTCTGCATTGTCCAACTAATGACACATACAATTCCACACAACTCTGCTGACTTATAATCCATACATTTATCATGATAAACGGTTATGCTGATCCTATTTCCTCGTGTTCTTTTGACGGAAGGCTTTAAATTTTCTCAGCCCCATGATGTGGAGAAGTAAGTGTGACATTTGAGACTGTCTGTCTACCTAACAGAGACTATTCATTTTTACAGAGTTCTAGTTAAAATTTGAAATTCCCTTTAAAAGTTATTCATGAGGCAGAGAAAAACTTAGAATGAAGTAATGCCGTAAACTATACAACATAAGGCGATGAACTGAGATATTAAAAACCAGGCCTCAAATTTAGAAAGCTTCAAATTCAGCTTGCAAGGATAAGATGGTTCCTAAACTCTTACGCACACACGCACACACACACACACAGAGGACTCTGTTTTGAACACCATCTGATGCAGTCTCTGGAAATCCAAGACACCAATCTGGAAAGCTGAAGGCATATTTAATGACATTCATTTGTCAATAACTTCAGTATTCCTTCTTTTTGAGGTGCTCTCTTCTATTAAGATCAGGCCTCAGCAAAATGACATAACATTTGGGAGAAAAAATACAGCCAAGCAAGCCAGCATTAGAAATCAAGATGGAGAAGATCTCCACAGCCACCATGTATTTCCCTTTGGTACTTAGATATGTTGGAACAAAACACACCCAGACACAGCAAAAGACTAACATGCTGAAAGTGATGAATTTAGCTTCGTTAAAACTGTCGGGTAACTTCCGAGCTAAAAAAGCCACAGTGAAACCAACAGTGGCCAGAAAACCCAGGAAACCCAAGACACAGTAAAACATGGTAGGGGAACCTTCATTACACTCCAGAATGATTTCTTCAGCCACTGAATGCATATCAGAGTCTGAAAATGGGGGAGAAATGGCTAGCCAGGCACTGCAAATTGTAGCTTGGATAATGGAGCAAGAGAGAACAATTGAGTTAGACAGCCATCTTCCCACCCATTTCCTCATCCTGGAGCCTGGCTTGGTAGCCATGAAAGCTGCAATGACAAGGGTGGTTTTGGCCAATATGCAAGAAAGTTCCACAGAGAAGATCATGCCAAAGACCATTTGTCGAAGGAGGCATGTCACCTTCTGAGGCTGACTAAGGAATAGGAAAACAGAAAGGAAAGAGAGGAGAAGGGAGACAAGGAGAATGAAGGTCAGTTCTCGGTTGTTAGCTTTGACTACGGGAGTGTCCTTGTGCTTCCTGAAGATCCAAAGCACCAAAGCTGTGATGGCAAAAAGGTTAAGAGCCACAGTAGTCAAAGTGATTCCCAAGGGCTCTTCATAAGTCAGATAGATGATGTCTTTGGGAATGCACCCATCCCGATGCTTGTTTGGAGAATGATCTTCGGAGCAAGGATAACAGTTATCCATGTCTAAAAAAGAAAGACAGCATTTGTGAGCTTGACATCAATAAAGCAGAATTTACTAACAACACAATACTTAGTACCCAAGTACGTTCTCTTTTTCAAGTCATTCTATTCTAATCCATGTCTGAAAAAGAAAGAAAGCTTTTGTGTATGGGAGTCTTGCGCTTAACATTCACTAACCATAGTTTGTAGTAAAAGACTTAATGTTCAAGAATGGTCACTCTTCAAGTCATTCTTTTTAAAGCCATCTTCAGCTGGAATTCCTGGCAAGGCAGGTCTTGGGCTCAAAGTGAAGAAGGCAAGTTCATCTCCATCCATAAAAGCGTGATCTCTCTTGAGCAACGAAGAGTTTGCAGTACTTTGATCTCGGGATATAAAGCCTCGCTGTCTCAGATCGGCAAGAAAGGATGTTGTGGATTTTTGGATTCTCCCCAAGAAATTTTGATTCAGATATATTGATGCCAGTTTTCCTGTCCCTGTTTCTTCAGTTTGCACCAAGGCACATGTTTTGCCTTTTGCCTTTTCCTGTTTCTGAGGTTGAATAGCGTAGTCACAACAGGACATTCCGACTGATCAAAAAGGCACAAACAACCCACCCAAAACTATTCTTGTAAATGTGCAATGACCACATTCTCTGGTGCTGCACATTTTCAGTTGCTGTTCAGAAGACAGTTGCAATATATATATTCTCCGAATCTATGAGAAACAAAAACAATAGTCCACCTATCTCCTCTTGAAAGGATTTTTAGGTTTCTGAATGAGGATGGAGGATGTGAATCAAATTAGGATTCATATCCCTACTGTTCTCTTTGTTGTTGTTGTTGCTTTCTCTTGTGGTGAACCTATCACAGGATTTTCTGGGGCTGAGTATGGGCGACATGCCCACAATCACCCCACAGGTTTGCATGGGAAAGAAAGGAATCCAACTCTGGTCTCCAGGGTCATAGTTCAATGCACAAACCACTATACCATGCTGGCTCAGAATGACTATCTATGTTAGAGGTGGAGAAATACTTCCCCTGCCTTTTCCGTAAGGGTATCAGGTGCTATGCAAAAGAACACATGTTCCTCTGTGATGAGATTGTACAACACCGTCCTATCCCTCACTTCCAAACTGTTTAAATAACATGGAAATCTCCAGCAAATAAATGCCAAAACATTCTAGGCATGGTTTGTGAATAACGTGAAAGATCACTCCTACCCTTTTGGTCGGAAATCATCCCTTCTGGACACGGAAGGCAATCATAGCAGCAAGGTGGCTCTCCTTCCTTCTTGGCCTTCCGAGAGCCTAAAGGGCAACTTTCACAACAGAGAGAAAGAGGACAAGTCTGTCCACAAATGATAAAAGACAACAGTTCAGATGTTAGCATCTTACAGTCCCAACCCAGAAATTATTTTTATAAAATACTGATTTTCAGGTGTGGTATAAGATCTTTCTTTTCAAAAAGAACATTAATAGAACATCTACCAATGTTACTTGCAAGAATGGGACCTCTGTCTCCAGAAACATTTCAATTCTGTAAAAGAGTGAGAAGAATCTGTTAACTGCCTTCAAGTTTCGTCCAGTGTCTTCTCAGGTTCAACCACAAGGAAGGGTTCTTCAATGAGTGTCAAGCAAGTTCCTTGGCAGCAGTTGGACTGTTGTTCACAACATTTCTTTATACTTTACTTTCAACCTCTACTGTTGCCAGATGATCCTCTCTACTTGGTCATCTACTAAAGATCCTTGTTTGAAACTGATATGCCTATAACCAAAGATTGAGAATCTGTATATGGTCAAAACACAGTCAAATCATCTTGACTGGAGGCATTCTGTGCCATGAGAAATTATTGACTCAGAGTCCTTCTACTTTAGAATCACACTGGCATGTTTCCACTCATTGAGGAAAGAGCTGCTTCTGAAAGTTCCTTAAGCTAACTCAGTGGGCAGGGATCCTTCTGGTCATATCTACTTCCTCTAAGAGTTTGTTGAGTATAATAGCCGGTTCGGTGTGTTTGAATAGCCAGTGTTGCTCTTAACACAGTTAAAATGGGGGGGGGATCTTGATACAGCCTCTATGGACCTTACCTCATTAAACCTGCTGGGCCAAATCATGGTGCTCTCATTAATGGTGAACTTCTTTTCTGGGGGAGCCTGGGGGTCTATCTTTCCAACTTGGACTCTAAGAAAGGGCACATTGGGCAAGACCACCCAGTTGATGATATCAAATCCCGTTACCAATTCCCCATTTTGGTTGAAAGAGACTTCTTCCAGGGCACTGTTATTAAATGAAACACTTCTCAAAAAATGATGAAGCTAAATCAATGGAGGGAAAATATAATTTGTGAATATGAGGCACACAACATAATCTCACCAGAATAACACTCACTGTATGGTAGGACCCTGGGGGCAGATTTTCCATGCTCCTGATATTCTTTCAGTTCTTCTTCAGGCAAAATAGATGCAGGCAACTACATGGGTTTGGGTTGTTCTATGTCTTCAAATCATTTCTGATTTATGGTGATCCTACGGCAATGCTATCAAAGGAGTATCTGGGCCATTTCCTCTCTTCAGAGACATCCAGCCCAGAAGAAGATCAAAGATGTCTATTTTCTATCTAAGGTCTCTCTCCAAAGGGCAACCATTAATGATGCCACGTCACCTCCTCTTTTTAGTTGGAATCTTCTTAGTTTTAGTTTGAGAGTAAATACAGGGGGAAAGAGAGGCATTGGTAGGGGGGGACTCTGTGAGTTTTTTGTGGAGTGTTAGGATATTATTGTGTTTTCCATACATTCTTTGGATCTAGGCAGTTTTCTGGCAACTATTGCCTGAAAATATGAGATACCATTTTAAAAAAGGAGGTTGGGGACTGTGGAGGTTGGTGGGGAGGGGTTCTTTCAGGCTTCAAAAATGTAGACCACATTCAGCCTGCAGCCTGCATTACACTCCCCCCCAACAATTTAGGCGCGTGTCTTAGCACAGCTTTTTAATGCAATTCATGAAAATTCCACCACTCCTTACACATTTCAGCAATAATGAAAAATGTCAATAAGCCAGTAAACAAATAAATAAATGATTCGAATTGAATCAGAAACAACTATATTTTAATATAACAAAGCCATACATAACTACTTGATATCCTATGACTCCTGGCTAACATAGGACCATTTATAAAAGAAATCCAAGACGTCCCGATCACAAAACCTAGGCAAAATAAATGGACATTTTCTATATTAGGACGCCCACAAGCCTATCATTTTCTGTATCATTCAGTTCTCTGTACATTCAGCAAAGTATGGACAGACTGGGAAAAAATGTCTCCAGGCAAGCTGAACTCCTTCCGCTCAGATGCAGTAAGGACGCTCAAGGCAAACAAGCCAGTTCATATGTCCTGCCAATATTTTTCCTCCAAACAATGTGCAGTCATCCTTGGTGTTCCCCCTTCCTGAGACAGCTTTCCACACAACTCAAGAACAACTGCTCCATGCATACTTACAGCAAAGTCTTCTAACTGAATCAGAATACCTGCAGTGGCTGTGGATTCCAAAGGTTCTGTTTTACGCCATTCCTCATTGCTCTGCCTTTGGATCCAGATGAATGCAGAGCATGCAGAGCATGTGCCACAGCACTGACAGCATTGTAGATGCCATAGCTGTGGGAAGTCATGCCCATTTCAAACAGGGATGTGGGCAGTCTCTCAAGCTTCTCCTCCCCTGTGCAGGTTTTCCCATCTTCCTTCTTGACAGGCTCATCAGGGAAAGAACAGAGAAACACAGTTTTCCAGAAAATCCTTAAAAAATGATCCTCTTTTTCCAAGGTGGGGTTTCTCATCTGAAAAAATGTATGGAACCCCGAAAGGTCCTTCGAGTGAACTGCAAAGGATATGGCACCATGGAGGAAATTTATGTCCCAGTCCATTTGAAAAGGAAGTGATGTGAATTCCATCTCAGCTGTTAGGATCCAGACTTTTGCATGGTTTCGTAGTGTTATGCCCTCCAATTCTGCAAACAGGGGCATCACTCTCATTATTGTAATAGTTTGAATCTGAGCATACACAACTACAACATTGGCAGTGCTTCTCAGCATAGTGTCAACTGTTGTAACGCCTTCCTCTACCATTACCCCAGCCTCAGTGGAAGAGGTTGTGATGGGGAATCTTTCTATGAAAGCAATACAAACACCTTTCCTGGCAAATTCTGGAAGAACATTTTGCACAAATTTCTCTCCAGTCTCATCATTCTGAGAAAGCACCCCAATCCAGAGCCAGTTGAAATGCAGGAGCAACTGGAGAATCCCATCATATTGGTAAATCCTGTCTGGGAACATCCAATTTAGAAAAATTGTTTGAATTTTGTTCTCCATTGTGGGAGGAGAGCCATAAATTAACTAAAAGGAATATGTTTTTGAGAAGAAAGATGAGAAGTTAATTGATATGAAACAGCAATAAAATCTGAATCAAGATTTCATTTTTAAATTAAGTACCGACCGCCATGGCTTGATTTTTCTACTTTATATCTATTAATGTAATAGTACTGCAAAATTGCAGCTGAGGGCCTTTTGTCTCTACAAATGATTTGATGGGAGATGTTGGTTGCAAATACGCTGTGCTTGTGCTCTAGTTCTGGTGGTAAGTCCACAGCATAGTATTAGCCAACCAAATGTAAGCAAAGAGGAAGGCTGCAAGAAATCTTCATGCTCGATGGAATAGTGAACAGCATCCAGATTCCCAAGGGTGCCCTTTCTTCTTAGTTCATGCTCTTCAAGTCTTTGCCAGCCCCTTGTGTTCTGTGAGATGGTCAAGCCAAGTAGGAGAGGTGATTCCCCACCTCTACTCTCACTTTTGCTTTCCACCTGGACTTCACCACTAGCTTCTAGAAGGCAAATTTATATCGATGAACTGTGACAGGCCCCCTATTCTCCCTCAAATTGGTGTGGCGGTTTCAACTCAATCTCACTTTGCCTTCATTCCACCCTCTTATCACAGCCTTGGCCTCACAGGACTAGAGATTTAATTCTTTCTCAGAACCAAACTGTTTACGGTAGCATGTTCTCTTTATTTCAGCGACTTTGGGTAACTCGTATTGAATGTGCACTTATAAAACTCTCTCCAACATTTCACAGAATAGAATAATAGAATCATAGAAATGTAGAGTTGGAAGAGACCCCAGGGGCCATCCAGTCCAATCCCCTTCTGCCATGCAGGAACACCCTCAAAGCACTCCTGACAGATGGCCATCCAGCCTCTGCTTAAAAACTTCCAAAGAAGGAGACTCTACTACACTCCGAGGGAGCAGATTCCACTGCTGGACAGCCCTGACCGTCAGGAAGTCTTCCTGAGGTTCAGGTGGAATCTCCTTTCCTTCAGCTTGAATCCATTGCTCCTTGTCCTAGTCTCTGGAGTGGTGGAGAACAAGCCCACTCACTCCTCTACATGGCATCCCTTCAAATATTTACACACGGTTAATAAGAGTGGAAACAGAATATCTTGTTAGAATTCAGTTGGATGGCAGTGTCAGTACATTAACAGGTTAAATGTCTGACCGACTTTGGTCCTTTAATTCCCCCTTTGGACCCCAGTTCCCTGTGTCTTCTCCTCAGCTGCTTCATCACAAAACAAACCCCCCTCTCCTGTTAATTCTCACGGAAGGCTCTAAACACAAAAGCACACACAAAAAGAAACTTTTCCTCATGGAGAGTTCCTCTCAACCTTAAGCCCCTCTCACACAGACCACCGGGTTGGGTTTCCTTCCTGAGGAGCTACTCCTGTTGCCTAGCCACCAGCCACCCAGTTGCCCTGGCATTCGTGATAGCTACCCCAAAACAGCTTCCTCACATGAATGAGTTTAGATGAACCATTACAGGGTGAAAAATTGGATTTGAATGGGTAGGATCAAACTTGAAAAATGTGACTTTTGGAATATAAACCTCAGATTCTCCCAGCCAAGATGATTTCCCCTGCTGTTTCAGTGGTTGTGAGAGCTGCAGTCCAATTAAGTACTTTTTAAAATTCTGGGCAGGACATATTCCATAAAACCAATGGGGAAGATATTCTGAGACTGGAACACTTTGGAATAAGTGACCCGGATTATATTTTGGAATACTTAACTAAGGATGTAAGAAACATCTTTTCATTTTTTTAAAAAAAGTATATCACACAGAAAAGTGGATGGAAACTTTGGACTTTTCCGCACTTGGTTCTTAAAATGGGGCGGTGCGTCCTCCCGTGAGGACGTTCGCATTCGGGGGCGAACTGAGTTCGCACTACTTACTGTTTGTTGGGACTTCAGCCCACTCCGGAATGCCCAGAACTGGTGGTCGCCTGTGCTATTGAAAGATCAATTAAAAGAGGACTTTCAATAGCGCGGCGCGCCCCAGTCCATCGCTCTGTAAAGTATAGATCTACAGGGTCGCGCCAATGAGAGTCTGCAGATCTTCCAGGGGCAGGCTTCCGGCTGGCGAGCTTCTCTGTTTGGTGGAGAGCCTCCGCCAACCAGAAGCCTCCATTTTCGTCGCCGGAGAGTGTGTAGCATGGGCGCACGCTGCTCCGGACCGTTGTGGATCGTCGGGAGGGAATGTACCAATCTGGTGAGTAACGGGCTGCCCCATTTCCCCCCAAAGTGCGGAAAAGCCCTTTGTCCCCTGGCATTCTGGTGCTTTTTGTTGAGCAAGGAAGGTGAATAACCATCTCTTCAAACATGTTCTTCCAGCCTGGAGTCCCGTTTTTAGTGTTTTGCCTTTAGATCTGAATAAATGCTTGAAAGTTTAGTTCTAAGGCTGCTTCTCACCTGTGGCATCTTTTGCAAACCCAGGATTATTGCCATATCCAAACACAATTCATGGTTAGGTCCTCCCATGACAGCTACTGGCACACTCCCAGGTCACATTAGTAGTTTGGGATGAATCTTCCCTGTCTGGAAAAAATTTCCATTGAGGCCAGATATGTCCAGTGTGATCTAAAATTGCCATTATAGATGTGAAAACCCAGGGAGACATTAGGTAAGATGTGCTGATTTTCATTAACCTCCGTCACAGCAAATGCCAAGGCTGCAACATGCTGGTAGAGCTGCGGGATTGACCTTCAAGGAGAATCAGATATAACATCTTGTTCAGATCAGAGTATTCACTTCATCTCTCTTGGATAGATATAAAACTTGTCCATTGACAGGCTTGCATTGCACGGAATGGGTGGAGGAATATAGGTAGCAAGGAACCAAAACCCAGAACTCTGCCTACGTTGGACAGGAGTGAAACTACGAACACAATCCTTGATGCTGATTAATAGCAGTTGTCCTTGTTGGAATATAGACAAGACTTACAACTTCAGTCATTATAGGATTAATTGTGTATTAGTGAGATAGAGAGAGAGGACCGTCAGCTGTGAATGTTATTTGCAGCAGCTGTGAAGCCTCTATAAGAGTTGCGTTTTCTTTAGGGAGCTTATCTGCTCTGCTCTTACTGGTTGCCCTTGTAGAGTATCCTGTTTGATCCTGCTTTATGGTGGCATTTTGTTATTTGATCTCTTTTGTATTTTCCTTGCCAATATTGCCATGTTAATTTTAATCTTTTTGACTACATTTTTTCTTTATATAACTTTATATAAGTACCTATGTTTTGCTATTGTTTTGTTTTTTAAACTTTATTTTTATAAAACCTTTTATAACACTTTGCTTATCTTTGTACATTTGATTGCTTAACATATTTATATATAACAATAATAATAATAATAAAATCACATTAACTCCATTATATATTATTGTTCTTATTAGTTTGACTGTATATATATCCCGTAACTTCCTCAGCCTTACTCCCAAAATCTTTTCAACAATCTTTTAGCATTTCGAAATTCCCCAATCACAACTGTACTAGTAGTCAGTACTTCTCTATCTTTTTCATTTTTTCCTCCTAACAGCACAGATGGTTTTACTTTATACTATGTTCAAAACGTTTTTTCAGTAGTTCTATCACTTTGTCTTTACACTACATACATTAAAACCAATATTCTTTTTTCCTCATACATTCTGTCACACTTTCGAGTTGGCGAAAGTATGGAAATTGCCAACGGTTCCAGACATAGTGAAATGGACGCAGAAAGTGGCTGAGTTAAAACAATTTGACATATTTTTATGTCATTTAAAAGGGAAGCAAATAGGATTTTTTTCTTTTAAGTAGAGTAGATAAAAGAATTATTTTTATGATCCATTTGTCTTCTGAATTTCTATTTTACAACAGATATGGTAGCAGAGGGTGGTTGATCAAACGACTGGCTAAATATTTTGCTAAATACTTTGCTTAAATAGTTTCTTCAATAGTTTGTTAAATAGTTTGGTAAAATAATAGACCAGGAAAGCAAACTTTCTGAACAGAAGATGAAAGAAAGTTAATTTTGAGCTTGGAATCCATTTATTTTGGAATTTTTTTTACACAATGAAACAGATGATTTTTGGTAAACATGGCATTCATTTGCCTTTTGGCTATAATTCTTGAACAGAGCAATTTTTGATGGCAAGAGATTTTTGAGTAATGAAATAATTTCTCTCTAGCAGAGGAATTTTTCTGGCAAAGTTTTAAAAATTGAAAGATTGTATTGGTAGGAAAGCTCATACAGAATGAGTTTAAAATGTCTGTAACCTTAGATAACTCACCTGAAGTTACTACCCCTATTCTGAAATTGCAGTTGGGGTGTAAGTACTAACAATGGCTTATTTGCAATCCCAAAGTTAAATAGGGATGATCTTCGGATGCGAGATGTAAGATTAAGAGTTTCTCTACAAGTACAGGATTGCTTAAATGTTATGGATCAAGACATGCCTGAACCTCAGGAAGAACGTCCTGACAGTCAGGGCTGTCCGGCAGTGGAATCTGTTGCCTCGGAGTGTAGTGGAGTCTCCTTCCTTGGAGGTTTTTAAGCAGAGGCTGGATGACCATCTGTCGGGAGTGCTTTGAGGGTGTTCCTGCATGGCAGGGGGTTGGACTGAATGGCCCCGGGGGTCTCTTCCAACTCTAGATTTCTATGATTCTATGATTCTATGAAAATCAGTCAGAACAGGATGAATATAAAACGAAAGAAGTAAACGCTTGAATGATCATATATTCCTATTCCTGTATAGAAGATTATGAGAGCCCATTAGTAATTAAGTACGAGACAGCTAAAGAATTATACAGTGCCCTTAAAAGAAAATATTTCAATAGATCAAATAAGAATGTGGTATTTTTGGAAGACAAGCTCTATAGCATGAGGATGAAAGAAGGAACCATCATAGATATGCATGTAGATGATATGTTAAGGCTTGTTTCAGAGCTTCTTCAATCAGGAGGAGCAAAGAGATCTGGCTCTTGAGGACTTTCACACCTACCTATTGCTTAGTTTACAACCTTCTTTTGCAAATCAAAAGGCCATGCTTGAATGTATTGCAGAGGTGGATATGGATTATACAGTTGCTTAAGAGACTCTGGACTGAAAAGGACAATGGATAATATATCTGAAAAAATGTCAGTATTGAGAACAAGACCTGACTAGAAAGAAAGGAGATGTTATGCATGTTCAAGGATTGGGCATATTGCTAAATACTGTAGATTTAAAGGTATAGAAAATCAAAAGCCCAGAGGAGCAATGTTTCTATAGGAAGAACATCTTTTAGTAGCCAGAGATAATCTAATGGTCATGGAAAATCAAATGGTGAAAAATCAAATAAAAGGTACCAGCAAAGGTTTAACAACACTATAAATCCTCTAAGAATAATCAAGTATTTCAGATATCTGATTACCAAGAGGTAAATGATAAAGAGCATTTTCTTCTAGATAGTGGTAGCTTGATTCATATTTGTCAATTTAGAGAAAGCATTAATGAACTAGATACAGAAAATAGACCAGAGATGTTACAGACAAACCAGCAAAAATTAAATGTGCTTAGAACTCGAACTGTGCCTTTAAGAGTTCTCATTTCTAAAAATGAAGTGGTAAATCTTACATTAACAAATGGTTGCTTTTGTTCCTGAAGCTTCAGATAACCTGACTGGTACTAGAAGGACTGTAAAGTATGATTTATTGTAATTCTTAAAGGTGACTCAGGAAAAATGATCAATAATAGAACTGGTCTTATACTGAAGGTTGATGAGAAGGACGGGTTTAAGGATAAGACCAGTTCTATGACTGATCATTTTTCCTGCTTGGCTTAACCTGAGCGTTTCGCAGTCTGCCTGTAACCTCTTATGTACTCAGGATGCAGTCCGTAAACTCCATGTTAAAGCAAGCTATAGCATATGTATCAATGCTCTGTATCCAAATAGAAGGAAACTATATCCGCTTCTTCTACTGAACAGAATGAGAAAATATGGAGTACATAAGATTTAAATTAGGACAGGATTTTTTTCTTTAAAAAAAGATTCTGCCGATGCACCCGCACAAACTAGAAGTGTTCATAAAATTCACCCCTACCGTCAAAACCCAAGATCTACTGAGGATAAAGATCTTAGTAAAATTAGTAAGAGTGGCATCTTCATCAGCAATGGTGGTAATGTTCATAGATCAGATCTGGGAACTTGCTTATTAGAAATGTTATGATGAGGTAAGAAGATGGGTCAACTTACAAATAGTCATCATGTTCCTGAGATGGATGCCTTTCAAAATTTACCGTCTTTGAGAACAAGATGACCTGAGACATAACAGCACCAATGACAAAATGTCCAGAGAGAGAATATTGGTGGAGAATAGGAGGAGGCTCTTGGATGACACACTGAGCAAGTGGACTCTTGGCCAAGATCTTGGACAGCAGTGGCTCTAACATTAATATCAACAGCACCACGAAGACAAACACGTTGGAAGGACTTATCTTAGGCACCAGTTCATCTCTTCCCCATTGTCACTGGAGTGCTCCTGACAAGCAAACTGGGATTTCAGCAAGCACCTCTCAGCCGATTCACAGCAAGCAATTTGCAGGAAAAAAAAAACAACCAGGGATTGATCTTGTCAGTCTAGTCCAGATTCCCAGGACAGGTGGACTCACGGGACTCTGTAGGCCAAGCCCTGAATGCCACAGGTGATATTAATATTCTTAGTTCATATTTTTCTCAGAAGTACTGGAACTCCCTAGTGTAAAGACCATACTTTGAAGCAATTATGAGTGATTGGATAACAACAGGATTGTTAACAACATACTTGGTTTTGAAGGTTCACTGTGGAATTGCAAAGGAAAGCATATTTCTCAAACTTTGACTTTGTTTGAGAGAGCAAAAAGTGATAAGGGGAGGAGAGGAGCCCTTTGGATGGATGAGGCCTTAAAAATTCTCTCTCTCACTCTCTCTTCTACTTTAAGAACCATATCTGGACCAGAATTTAGAAAAAGTTCTTTTTTTCGACCACAACTTCAAGAATATCCACTCAGCATACCCATTGGGCACACTGCCCTTAGGTATTCTGGAAGTTCTTGGTCAAAAAGTAACTTTTCTCTAGCTCTAGTCTGAATTCAAAAGTTTATGATGGGAGGAGACAGAAGAAGGATGATCTGGTGATATCAAAAATGCTGAGAGTGGCAAGACTGACTTTGGGACCACACATGGCTTCAGGGCAAAGCACCAGTGATTTGAAAGGATGCTTCTTAAAAGATGAGATAAACGTGGACGCAATGTTATGCCAAAATGTGAGTGACTCAAGGGGTCCACACACAAAGCCAGTGCCTCTAGGAAACAGTGGTGACTATGAGCTCAAAAGGGAGGCCTGGGAGTGGGAGTAACCTAACAAGATCTTTTACACCTGTGCATACCAGTAGCAGTGCAGGAACACCAGCCAGAGATCCAAAGAATATATGTCTTATTGAGGGAGTCAACAATCACACACACACACACGATCCAAGCAGTCTCACAATCACACAAGGCGAACTGAAGGGAAAGTGAGGGAAAGTTTCGATAGGGCATAGTGGGTGATATTTAACCATCCAGAAGTGAAGAGACAGCATGATATCGCTCAGACGAAGAGTCCAAGGGTAGTACCAGAACAGGAATCAGAGAGGCCGAGTGACCATCAGTATGCCAAAGTACTCTGAGTTATCTGACCCAGAGTCAGGGTATAAATACTCTTTTTTTCTACCCTAAGGGGGAAGGTGTTAATGGCTCTCTGGCAGAGTAAACAAAGGAGTCTGAAATGACCTAATGTCTTTAGCATTAGGTGACAAAGGACTGATGGGAATCATGATAGCTCCTTAATGGTGGGACAGGTGAGGGGACAAAAGGAGAGTTTCCGTACACAAAGGAATAGGGTCAAAGACAATCAGCCACTCCATGGAGGCAGTTACTGATGCTGTTGTTTCTAAAGAGCTAGTCTTTAAGGGACGTCTGAAAGTCCATTATCACTGGAGATTCCCTGACTATGACCTAGCCATGCCCTGAGGTCCCAATCTGACCTTGTTCTGAAACGCCTGGTCACAACTGGTTCCTCTTTCCCAGTCATAACAGGATATAATTTATATTTCATGCCAGTTAATATTTGCCAATTAAACCATATCATGGAGTAGGTTTGTACAGCCTGATAACAACAACCTCTGAATTAGTCTAGTATTTCAAAAGTGGTATAGCTCAATAGTGAAGAACAACCAGCACCACCACCTGTGGTGCGTGGTGATTTCTATCTCAATGGGAGAATAAATCTGAAATTGATTTTAATCACCAAATCCAACCCTTGAACAGATGTACGCCTTGGATAGTTCCTTGAAATGTCACCCCAAAACCAAGAATGGATTCAGTGTCTCAATAACTGGGGAGCCCCAAGCCACCATTGATCACTCAGGTAATCCGGCACCCAAATGAGACCTGAGACAAAGTTCATGTTGCATTACTAACTAAAACATCAGACCCTAACTTACGGAAAATACAAAGGAGTTATAACCCCCCATGCCGAATTGTAAGGCAAAAAAAGATTTAAAAAAGAAAAAAAATCATTCTACCATTACAGAACCAACTAAATATCCCTTCCAGAATTAGTAGTAAAGACAGCCACAAAGTACAGCTTATTAGATTTCTTAATGCTCAAAAAGTCATAAAAGGCTACCAGTATTTCAAGAAATCTTGAATTGGCTTATCTTTCTGTCAGTCTGGCAGTTCAAGCTAAGTCAGGACATATTCATCCATTGTTGGTTTTTCACTCCATTTCCAGGTTTGAGCACACAATGATCTTGCTTAAGTTATCATTGGGACAGAGAAGTAATCCATTTTTATTACCCAATTCTTGATCCATAATGCCGAAGAAAAGCACTTTCAATGACATTACAAAATCCAAGTCTAGTTAAAACTTGAAATTCACTTAAACCCTTATTTATTTGGGCAGAGAAAAGCTTAGAATGAAGTTATGCCATGAACATCAGACCATCGTATGTGGTGATGAATTGAGACATTATGAACCAGGTCTCATATTTAAAAGGCTTCAAATTCAGCTTGCAAGGTTCCTTTGCTGTTACACTCCCCCCTCTCCCCCAAAAAGGACCCTATTTTGAGTACCACCTGATGTAGTACCTGGAAACCCAAGACAATGATCTGGAAAGTTGGCGTCATATTTATTGACATTCTTTTCTCAGTTCTTTAAATATTTCTTCTTTTTAGCTGCCCTCTTCTATTAAGGTCAGGTCTCAGCAAAATAACATAACATTTAGGGAAAAAAATACAGCTAAGTAAGCCAGCACTGGAAGTCAAAATGGAGAAGATCTCCACAGCCACCATGTATTTCCCTTTGGTACTTAGATATGTTGGAACAAAGGTTAACCAGTCACAGCAAAAGACTAACATGCTGAAAGTGATAAACTTGGCTTCATTAAAACTGTCAGGTAACTTCCGAGCTAAAAAAGCCACAATGAAACCTACAGCGGCCAGGAAACCCAGGAAACCCAAGACACAGTAAAACATGATAGGAGAACCTTCATTACACTCCAGAATGATTTCTTCTGCCACTGAATGCCTATCAGAGTCTGGAAATGGGGAAGAGATGGCCAGCCAGACACTGCAAATTGTACCTTGGATAACAGAACAAGAGAGAACAATTGAGTTAGATAACCATCTTCCCACCCATTTCGTCATCCTGGAGCCTGGCTTGGTAGCCATGAAAGCTGCAACGACAAGGGTGGTTTTGGCCAAGATGCAAGAGACTGCCACAGAGGAGATCATGCCAAAAGCCGTTTGTTGAAGGAAGCATGTCACCTTCTGAGGCTGACCAAGGAAGAGGAAAATGCAGAGGAAAGAGAGGAGAAGGGAGACAAGGAGAGTGAAGGTCAGGTCTTGGTTGTTAGCTTTGACTATGGGGGTGTCCTTGTGCTTCCTGAAGATCCAAAGCATCAAAGCTGTGATGGCAAAAAGACTAAGAGCCACAGTAGCCAAAGTGATCCCCAAGGGCTCTTCATAAGTCAGATAGTTGATGTCTTTGGGAATGCACCCATCCTGGTGCTTGTTTGGATAATAATATTCAGAGCAAGGATAACAGTAATCCATATCTAGAAAAAAGAGACAGCATTTGTGACCTTAATATCAACTAAGCAGAACTCACTGATCACACAATATTTAATACCCAAGTATGTCCCCTATCGAAGTCATTCTATTTAAGGCCATCTTCAGCAATATTTCAGGGCAACACAGGTCTTGGGATCAAACTGAAAAAAGTGAAACATCATCTCCATCCATAAAAGTATGATCTCTCTTGAGGAATGAAAAATTCATATTACTTTGATCTATGGATATGACCCCAATTGGCAAGAAAGGACTTTGTGGATTTTTGGATTCTCCCTAAGATAACTTGCTTCAGATATGTGGCTGGTAATTTTTTGTCTGTTTTTGCAGTTTGCACCAGGTAAATTTTGGGAAAAATTCTCTGTGTACATGTAGTGCCTTTCCCCCTTTCTGCACTTAAACAGAAGAGTCAGAACAGGATATCCTGACTGGCACAAAGACACAAAGAAAAGGCATGAAGAACCCACCCAAAGCTTTTTTTGTAAATGTGTAATGTCCACATTGTCCAGTGCTGCACATTTTCAATCAATGCTCAAAAGACACTTACAACCCCCCCCCCGAAACTACTACAAACAAGAACAACAATTCAGCTATCTCATCTTGAGGGGATTTTCCCCCCCACCACCAGTTTTCTGAATGAGGAAACAGCCATCTTCCCACCCATTTCCTCATCCTGGAACTTGGTTTGGTAGCCATGAAAGCTGTAATGACAACGTTGGTTTTCACCAATAGGCAAGAAATTGCCAGAGAGAAGATCATGCCAAAGGCCGTTTGTCGTAGGAGGCACGTCACCTTCTGAGTTGCTGTTGTTATGTGCATTCAAGTAATTTCCAACTTATGGTGACCCTAAGGTGAATCTATCAAGGGGTTTTCTGGGGCTGAGAGTGTGTAACATGCCCAAGGTCACCCAGTGAGTATCCATGGGAAAGAGGAAATCAAACCCTGGTCTCCAGGGTCATAGTCCTATACTCCAAGAACTATACCATGCTGACTCACCATATCTATCTATTCTAGAAATGGAGAAATCCTTTCCCTACCTATCCCATTTAACCATACTCTACACTTCCCATCCGACCCCACATAAAGTGTTATTTTCGTTAGTGGACATATTTGTGGCTGAAAATGTGATCAAGGGCACACGGATCTGAAAGCATGTCACCAGGTGAAGTTGACCTAAGACTTCTTCAGGTCATAAGTCCAGGAAGGATTAGGTGGGAAAACCTGATCCTACTGGGTTTATGCTAATCCTTTCAACTCCCAAGGCTCTTACACACTCCCAAAAACAAGACAAAGTGCCCAGACTGGTGATCAATCAGAGACTATCCCTCGATATTACCCTACAAAGACCTTCCCTGGTTACCCTACCTGACCAAACATTAGGGATCGTTACAAGTCCCATCAATGTTTTCTTACTCCAGAGTTAAGCAATCAGCCCATTCTGGACCCCCTGTTTCAACTCCATGAGAAAGCCATTAGGGCTTCGTCATCATGCCCCTTCAGGACAGGAAATAAGTATAAAAATCCTAGCTTTGACCCCAGACTCCCCTTCCTCCATGCTACCCTCAAGCACCGTCTGAGTCCCTCCTCTGTGGCCCCTTCTTCAGGACTGGTAACTATCACCCCTTCCACCCAATCTCCCTCTATTCAATCTTTCTTGCCTTACTTTTTGATCCGCTTGTACGGTTCGTAAGAGTGTCTGATTTCATGCATGTTTGACAAATAAAATACTTTGTTAACTTTAACTAGAGTCCTCTCTACAACTAGTACTGGTGGACATAGGTAAAAAGAACCTGCTTTTACACTCTCACAGGCCTTCTTTGAGGTAAAATTCCCCCAAAGTCTAAGGAGACACTGGTATTGTGGGTGGATCACAACATTCCCCACCTCTGAAGACAACACCCACGAGGATATAAAGTGCTGTACAAAAGACGACACATTCTGCTGTAGTGAGACTACACAGCATCATCTTAACGCTCATTTCCAAACAGTTAAAATAACATGGAAACTTTCAGTGTGGAATGCCAGAACATTCTCGGCACCGTTCGTGAATAATGTAAAAGATGTTTCCTACCCTTTTGGTTGGAAATCATCCCTTCTGGACACTTCAGACAACCATAGCAGCAAGGTGGCTCCCCTTCCTTCTTGGCCTTTCTGGAGCCTAAAGGACATTTCTCATTACAGAGAGAAAGGGGATGGGTCTGTCCACAAATGACAGAAGACAACATTTCAGGTGTTTGCATCGTACTGTCCCATCCCTGAAATTATTCTCATGAGATACTGACTTACTGGTATGGTATAAGGTCTTTCTTTTCAGATACAACACCTTTAGAACATCTGCCAACGCTGCTTGCAATAATGGGGCTTCTGTCCCCAGAAACATTGCTCTTATGCTAAAAAGTGGGGACAATCTATTAACTGCTTTAAAGCTTAGCCCAGCATCTTCTCATTTTGGAACCCATTGAAGGGTTCTTTCATTAGGATCAACCAAGTTCCTTGGCAGCCGTTGGACTCTTGCCCATCACTTTT
This sequence comes from Ctenosaura bakeri, assembly GCA_948474755.1. Lineage (NCBI taxonomy): Eukaryota > Metazoa > Chordata > Lepidosauria > Squamata > Iguanidae > Ctenosaura > Ctenosaura bakeri. Next base: position 22,889 of record CAOLHI010007075.1, read on the forward strand.
TTATAATTTCCTTTCAACGGCTACCATTGCTATATCACCCTCCATTCTTGGTCATCTACTAAACATACTTGTTTGCAAATGGGACTCCTTTGACCATAGAGTGAGAATCTGGATCAGGTTAAAACACTGGCAAATTATGTCAACTGGAGAGGTTCTGTATCATGACAGACTATTGACTAAGAATGCTTGTCATTTCACAATCCTACTGGTATGTTTCCACTCACTAAGGTGAATGGAAACTGCTCTTAACAACAAGTTATCACTGAAAAAAAATCCAGATGCAACCTCTCTGGACCTTACCTCATGAAACCTGCTGGGCCAAATTATGGCACCTTCGTTAATGGTGAACCTCTTCTCTGAGGGAGCCTGGGGGTCTATCTCTCCAACCTTGATTCTGAGAAAGGATACATTCGGCAAGACCACCCAGTTGATGATGTCAAATCCAGCGACCCATTCCCCATTTTGGTTGAAGGAAACCTCTTCCATGGCACTATTATTAAAGGAAACACTTCTCAAAAAGTGGTGAAGCTAAATCAGTGGAGGGAAAATACAGTTTGTGAATATCACGCACATAATACAGGCACACTTGAAGAATAGTCGGCATGTAGGAAGAACCCCAGGCAGAGTTTCCATGAACATGTCTGTCCAAGATACTCTCTTCATTCTTGTTGACATACAACAGGTGATGGTAACTGGAAGGAAGAAGAGGACAGTTTCTCTCTTCAGAACCTCCCACATGCCACAACCACCCCAGAGCAAACTCAAAGACTCCATTTTCTATCTAAAGTCCCACTCAGAAGGGCAGGCAGAAATGAGGCCATGTCACTTCCTCTTCCTAGTTTGAGAGCGAGGACAGAGGAAAATGGTGGTATTGTGGGGAGGGGGATGGAGTTTTTTGCAGATGCAATGGGACATTATTTGCCTTCCCACACATCCTTGGGGGTTCTATGGAGTTTGAGCCTGAAAATACACCATGTTATTTAAAAAAAAAATATGACAGTTGAGGTGATGATTCAATTCAATCTAACTACTGGATATGGGCTTTAATAATAGAAATCCAAGGAGTTCTAATCATATCGTCTAGGCAAAATATAGGAGTAACATCTATATTGGAAGTCCACAACCCTCTCCCTGTGCTGTATCATTCAGTCCTCTATACATTAGTCTGCAGTAGAGAAGGTTAAGAGGGGACATGATAGCCATGTTTAAATATTTGAAGGGATGCCATGTCGAGGAAGGAGAGGGCTTGTTTCCTGCTGCTCCAGAGACCAGGACAAGGAGCAATGGATTCAAGCTGTAGGAAAGGAGATTCCACCTGAACCTCAGGAAGAACCTCCTGACAGTCAGGCTGTCCGGCAGTGGAAGATGCTGCCTCGGAGTGTAGTGGAGTCTCCTTCCTTGGAGGTTTTTGAGCAGAGGCTGGATGGCCATCTGTCGGGAGGGCTTTGAAGGTGTTCCTGCATGGCAGGCGGTTGGACTGGATGGCCCCTGGGGTCTCTTCCAACTCTACATTTCTAGGATTCTATGATTTGGCAAAGTATGGAGAGACTTGAAAATTATGTGCAGGCAGGTTGAATGCCCCCTTCGCAGATACATGAAGGATGCTCTGACAGAGTTCTGGGTGTGTGTGGCTATCCCAAATGCCATAGTAACCCAAAAAGGGGTTGCTAGGCATCCAGAATAGCTGCTCAAGAGAGAAACTCATCCCATTAGTGTGAGGGAGAGGCTGGAGGTTTTGGCAGGTCTTCAGCCAGAGAGAGCTCTGGAATATAGGTCCTCGCTCAACCAAGGGGAGTTGTCTGAGTGGGAGGGTTTGTGTCCCAGGGAAAGTCGAGAGGGAGAGGCAGAAGTGAAATCTAACCAGTCTTGAGTCCGGTCAGAAAGTGTGACCTATATTTGAGGGCTGAGGCTTTGGTGACAGTGTAGCCAAAGTGCTGTTTCTGCTGCTGGTGATTATATGAAGATTTCACGACATAAGGAAACTGTTTAAAAGAACTTCGAAGAACTGTATTTGCTTCGAACTGCATGCAAACTCCAACTCTTTCTTCTGTTTCTGATTTTAATAAAGATTATCGTTCATTTTTATAAATTTGGACTCAGCTGAGTAATAGACAGTATTTAACACCCAAACAGAAAAACACCCCACCGTAAAACTCTACAGGGGTTCTAAAGAAGAAGAAGTATTTAAAAGGACAGGCGGAAGTGTGTGTGTGAGAGCTGACAGGGCGCTTTATCAAATTTGCGAAGTTACAGTGATGTATTTAAGGCCGTTTCTGCACTAGACTGTTATAGCGTTATTATTCCACTTTCAACACCCTGTGGAATCTTGGAGTTTGCAGTTTGGGGAGGGGCTGGCTGGCCCCTCCCGAAACTGCAAACCCCAGGATTCCATAGGATGTTGAAAGTGGAATAATAACGCTATATCTATCTAGTGCAGAAATGACCTAAGTGTTTTACTCCAAGTCTCAAGTCAAATCTAAAGTCTCTACCTTCAGATCTCAAGTCCTTGAAGATACTTTCAAGTCAAGTCTCAAGTCTGGGAGCCAACTTTATACCCCAACCTATATTGCAGAATTTTTTGGACATAGTTGAATAAAGTCAGTTTTAACCATTTTAGTGGAGTTGGCCCTCCAGATGTGTCATTTTTGCCATCTGCAGCTTCGGAAGTGGGGAATAGGATCCTTCGTACTCCCCCTTACTGAAGCTTCAAAAGCTTTAGAAGGAAGAATCCTTTTCCTTCTCAAGCCTGTTGCCTAACACATTTGCTCTTCCCCTCTGAGAAATGCACCCTGCACTCTGGGAGTGAATCTTGTCTTCTGCTTGTCAGAAGAGTTTTAGGTGGCTCCTTTGATATACAGCAGGGACAGGTTGCTGAGCAGACCTCAAGCCCGCCTCAAGCCCATTGCCTGACCCATTTGCTGTTCCCTCTAAGAAGTGCACCCACACTTTGGGCTTGAGGCAGATCATCATCTGACCAGTAGGCAAAAGAGATGGAAGTGTTGTTCAAAGTTGTAAGGTTTCTAGATATGTTGTGTTACTGAACGAAAGGCAGCAAGTCAGTCGCTAAAAATATAGAAATCTCAAGTCGTCGAGTCAGTGCATCATTTATTGCCAAGTTGAGTCTGAGTCAAGCCACTGAAACGACTTAAGTCCAACTTGAGTCCGAGTCAGTCGATTTCAAATCTACATCGCTGGGGAGCTGCCCTACCATCTGAGAGAGAAGAAGTGATGCTTAAAGCAAAGAAACCAGTTCCCTCCCTGGCCCCATTTTTCCCCAAAAAACCATTTGCTGTCATCCTTGACATACGGTGGCTCTTGAGCATTGATGCAATTCTTTGCTTCTTTGCTTCTGAAAGGAGTTTCAGAAATTTTCTTCCCTTTGTGAGAAAATCTTCAAAAGTTGTACACCTTTCAAGGATATTTTCCAGCTTGGGACTTTTTCTGCGCGAACCTTGCACGGAAAGAGCGTTTTCTGCACTGGAAGCTGTGCCCTGTGCAGAAAACTCTGCCTCTTCTACAAAAAGGGAAAATAACAGGAAAAAACTTTTGTGCAGAATAAGCTCAGAAGTTCAGCATTTTCTCTACAGGAAACAGAGTTTCTGTGGAATCAATGCTATTTCCAATGAAAAAAAACAATATCTTGGGGGGTAGCAGGCAACAAATTACATGTACAGGGATTCTCAGTAAAGAACAACTCTTTTAAAGTTTTTATCTCTGTATGGGGGGGGCATTTTTGTATACAGAGAACCCATGTCAAGTGATTAAATGGAAGCCACGCAAAGAAATTCTGGCCTCTTCATGAGACAGATCTCCGCACAATCAAAGAACTATTATTGCATGCATACCTGCAGCAAAGTTTTCTCCTTCATCACATTACCTGCCGTGGCTGTGGATTCCAAAAGGGTTTTGTTTTACGCCATTCCTCATTGCTCTGCCTTTGGATCCAGCTGAATGCAGGGCATGCAGAGCATGTGCCACAGCACTGACAGCATTGTAGATGCCATAGCTGTGGGAAGTCATGCCCATTTCAAAAAGGGACGTGGGCAAACTTTCAAGTTTCTCCTCTCCTGTGCAGGTTTTCCCATCCTCTGTCTCTACAGGCTCATCAGGGAAAGAACAGAGAAACACAGTTTTCCAGAAAATCCTTAAAAACCTGTCTTCTTTTTCCAAGGTGGGGTTTCTCATCTAAGAAAAGTCTGGAACCCTGAAAGGTCCCTCGAGTGAACTGCAAAGGATAGGGCACCATGGAGGAAATGGATGTCCCAGTCTGTTTGAAAGGGCAGTGATGTGAATTCCATCTGGGCCGTTACTATCCAGACTTTGGCTTTGGTTTGCAGTGCTAAACCCTCCTCTTCTGCAACTACAGGCATTGTTCTCATTATCATCATGGTCTGAATCTGAGCGTGCACAACCACCACATTGACAGTGCTTCTCAGAAGAAGGCCAACTATTGCAAAACCTTCCTCCACCATTGCTTGAAATTCAGTGGAAGAGGTTATGATGGGAAATCCTTCTATGAAAACAAAGCAAATGCCTCTCTTGATAAACTCAGGAAGAACATTTTGCACAAACATCTCTCCAGTATCATCACTTTCAAAAACCAACCCAGTCCAGAGCCAGTTGAAATGCAGGAGCAACTGGAGAATCCCATCATATTGATACGCGCCATGTGGGAACATCCAGTTGAGGAAAATGGTTTGAATGTTGTTCTCCATTGTGGGAGGAGAGCCATAGATTAACTAAAGAGAGCACATAAGAGGAAAAGGGTTCCACATTACACATAAAAATCATACAACACAAAGGCTCCCAGAACCAATCCCTCACATTTTACAAATTTCTATTCCTGAATGAACTTAGACGAACTTAGATGAAGCTTCATGGGATTCTAGCAAATTTAATTGAATGGGTGGGATCAGAACTGGAAAAGAGACTTTTAGATAATAACCCCAGGCTCTCCCAGGCTATATGGGTTGCCTTGCTGTTTGGGGGATTCTGAGAGTTTTAATCCGATAAACTACCATTTGCAAGATCTGGGCAAGACCCATTGCATAACCTGGGAAGATTTTTTGAGATTGGACCGTATCAGAATAAGCGTCCTGAGTTGTATCTTTGAATACTTAACCAAGGGCCTTTCTGCACTAGTCTGTTCTAGTGCTATTGTTTCACTTTCAACATCCTGTGCAATTCTGGGGTTTGTAGTTTGGCTGAGAATTCTAACTGCCTCTCCGTAAACTGCAAACCCCAGGATTCCATAGGATGTTGAAAGTGGAATAATAGCACTATAAGAGGCTAATGCAGAAATGGCCTAAGATGTGTGAGAAACATCTGTTCATGAAAAAAGTGTATCAGACAGAAAACTGGACTGAAACTTTCCTCCCTGACATTCTGGTGCTGTCTGCTCAGCAAAGATGGTGAATAACCAACTCTTCAAATGAAGCCCATCCCTTAATGTCCTGTCTTCAGCTCTGCGTAAATGCATGGCCTGAAGGGTTTGCAGTTTGCCATAGGTGCATATCTCACCTGTGGCATCTTGTGCATACCCAGGACGTTTGCCATATCAAAACAGAATTGATAGTAAACTCCCCCAATGGCTGCTACTGGCACATTGTCGACGTCACATTTGTAGTTTGGGATGAGTCTACGCCCTCCAGAGAGAATTTCCATTGAGGCAAGGTAAGTCCAGCTCGAACTAAAATAGCTGTTAAAGATGTGGAAACCCAGGGAGACATTGGGTAAGATTTGCTGATTTTCATTGACCTCCTTCACACCAAATGCCAAGGCTGCAACGTGCTGGTAGAGCTGCGGCATTATTCTGCAATAAGAATCAGATGTGGTTGAGCAGGAGATCTTCTTTTTTGGATCAGGGCATTCAAGAACTCAGTTGTTTCAGTAGAGATAAATCACGGGGCACTTTCACTATCTACGAATCAAGCAGAGGAAGGAGCATTCTGCTAAGGGTCTACTGGAACAACAATAACTGGGTTAAAATGAGGTACCTGGATATGACGATGAGTTGGGAAGTGTACCAGGTTCATGTGGAGCAAAGCCCTCTGATTCAGCTGTTATACACCCAATAAGGTCCAACATCAGCAAACTGAGTCCTTTGAAAGATGAGCTTGTTTGCCTCGACTGTGGAAAGGTTCAGCCCCTTAATGAGCCAGCAAGGACAGTTAAAACTGACTGAGTCTTGGGTCCCAATGTCAGTCTATCCAGTCCCTGGTTACTGGGCACGTAGAGTAGACTTTGGGCTCCTCCTGAACAATGATTTCCATTGCTCCATCACCCTGGTTAAAATGGCCTCCTGGAATATAGCAGGATGGAAGGCTTACCTTTTGGGGGAGGATTTTTTTACTACTACTAGTAGTAGTAGTAGTAGTATGATTATGATTATTTCTAGCCCATTTTGATTTGATTGCTCTGCAAGAGATCTTAGCTAGGGAGGCAGGAATGTAATGTCTGGGTACAGAACCTGGTGTGAACATGCACAGATCAGGGCATTCACTTCATTTCTCTTTGATATATATTTTAAAAATGTTCATTAATATGCCTGCATTCTGAGAAATGTGTGGAGGAATAGGTGTAGCATGGTAACCAAACTGCAAATCTGGATCTGTTGAACAGGAGTTGACTTAGCTTTGGATGCGGCAAATTAACAAGACTTAACTTTGGCCATTTCCGCACGACACTCTTATAGCGTGATGATTCCACTTTCAACCTCCTATGGAATCCTGGGGTTTGCTGTTCCGGGAGCCTTAGAACAATAGCACAATCTGTTTTTCTGGAAACAATCCAAGGTGGCACACAAAGGCCTGAGTGGTATGGAATCAGATATATCCAGTACTGCTTCCTTCCATAGCAGCATACATGAGATTTCTGTTTTATCATTTCAAGGCCCTAATATATGCAGAGCATATAGATGGTTGTATGAAGAAGACAGTGCCTTTCTAATAGCTCTGACCAAACTCTGAATATCCTTGATTCTGAGGGTAAAATTGGATCTTCGCTTCCTTTGCTTTTGATTAAACACCATTTTGTTCCATTGGATTCTTAAAGTTTACTATTATTCCACATTTTATGACATATAAAGAAGATGATATCATTTTAAGGACACATTGTTTGTTTCTTTGTTGGCAAGGAGCTTCAATCATTTGGCATCTTCTCTGATGGGAAGGTATTCATACTTGCAATATAGGTCACCACGCGCATAATATATAGAAAGTGTGGTTTGCAAAATAAAAAATAGATCAGACTAGCTCAACCCTAGCTGATACTCATCCCATTATTTTTTGCACCAAACCAGGAAAGAGAGTGACAAGGAATAATTACAGAAATATTAAAACTGAGTGTGGCTGTATTCTCAAAATGCTTAAACTGAGTGATTTCTAGTCTGGCTGTAACTTCTTATGTCCTGAAGATGCGGTCTATAAACCCCCTGTTAAAGCAGCTGCAAGGTATATATCAATGCTCTGTTTTTTTAGATACAGACTGTAGACTGCATCTGTTTCTTCTCCTTTTAAACCAAATGGGAAAATATGGAGTACAGACGTTTAATTACACTCATTATTATTTTTTTGAGATTCTACAGATTCCCTGGCATTAAGAGGAAATGGACATATTATTCCCACTTCCCATCATCACAATGCAAGATCTACTGAGGCTAATAATGGTAGCTGAAAGAGTAACAGTGGAATCAACATCAGCAGTAAGGATAATCATCATAGGCCATTTCTGTGCTAGACTGTTATAGTGCTATTATTCCACTTTCAAGATCCCATGGAACCCTAGGGTTTGCAAAGGCCCCTCCTGAAACTGCAAACTCCAGGATTCCGTAGGATGTTGAAAGTGGAATAATAGCACTATAACAGTCTAGTGCAGAAATGGCCATAGTTCAGATCTGGAAACCTACTCATTATATGGTTAGAAAATGGAACTACTTACAAATAGTCCTCATGTTCCAGAGGTGGATACCTTTCAAAGTTTACGTTCTTGGAATACAAGAAGACCTGAGACATAACGGCACCAATGATAAAGCGTCCTGGGTGATAATACTGATGAAGAATAGGAGGAGGTTCTTGGATGGCACACTGAGCAAATGGACTCTTGGCCAAGATCTTGGGCAGCAACAAGTCTAACATGAATAGCAGCAGCATCACAAATACAAACACATCGGATGAACTCATCTTGGGCACCCGTTCATCTCTTTCTGGCGGTCATTGGAGGGCTCCTGAGAAGCAAAGCTGGATGGCAGCAGGCATCTTCTCAGCTGATTCAAAGCCAGCAATTTGCAGTATAAAGAACGAGGGATCAATCTGTTAGTCCGGTCCAGATTCCCAGGACAGACTGACTCCTGGGACTCTATAGGCCAAGCCCTGAATGCCACAAGTTATATTCAGATTCTTAGTTCATATTTTTCACAGAAGCACTGGAACTCCTTCGTGTAAAGGGAATGTTTAGAAGTAGTCCTGACTGATTGGATAATAACAGGATTGTTAACAATGTACTCAGTTTTCTGGGTTCCTTGTGGAATTGCAAAGGAAAACATGTGTATCACACCTTGACTTTGTCCGGGGGAGCAAAAAGTTGTCAGGGGAGGGGAGGAAGCCTTCAGACAAAAGAGAGCTTAAAATTATCCCTCTTTCTCTCTCCTTTTGG
>CAOLHI010007076.1:0-19241 GCA_948474755.1 Ctenosaura bakeri
TTAAGAATTGAAGGTTGGGACTGTCAGTGGTTTCTGTACTTTCAATTAAAAGAAAGACAACGCATGGGCCAAAAGTTAGAAGGTCTGGAAACCACCACTCAATTTAATGAATTAGAAAAAATAATATTCGAAAAGAAAGAACATTTAGTATTGCAAAATATAAATTTAAGCTGGAGAGAGAACTTGAAACTGAAGTTATAAAAGATACAATGATAATTTGGGCACGAAATATCGGGAATGAAATTAAATTAGAGCATTGGAAGAAAAGCTGGGAAGATACTCAGAAATTCACTCTGGCACAGAACTTAAAAGAAAACCACATGAAAATGTTATATAGGTGGTATCTAGACCCAGGGAAATTGAGCAAGATCTAGAAAATGAAGGAAAAGAAATGTTGGAAATGTGATAATGAATGTGGATCCTTCTGTCAAATGCGGTGGTATTGCGAAGAAGCTAAAAAGTACTGGAAGAAGATTCATAAGCAATTATAGATATTTCACAAATAAAAATGCCATTAACACCGGAGATTTTTCTATTGAATATGCTGCATCAAGTTGACAAAGAATATCATCAACATAAGAGAAAACTACTTTATATGATTACAGCAGCCAGAAGAATATATGCCAAACATTGGAAAAGTAACAGAACACCAGAATTGGAAGAATGGTAGCTACAAGAATATGTAGCAATGGAAAGTTTATCAAGAGCTATGAGAGCAGAAAAAAAGGGAGATAATAATAAAGAAATGATGGAAATGAAGAGAGATATAGAAAGTAATTGGGTAAAGATCTACCAAGATGAAGAAATTGAGTAAGAATAGAGATGAGCAGAAAAGACAGTAAGCAAAAATGTACAGTTATAGGACAGCCAACAGTGAAATTAATGGGTGGAGGGAATAGAGAAAAGAGATAAAGAAGATCCGAGTACAAGAAGGTAGGAAGTGAAAGCTACAGAAAACAAAAGAATTAAAATAAGATCTGTTAGGAGGGAAGAAAGAATTATAGAAAAAGGAAAGATTGTATATCAGTGTATATCAATGTTGAAAAGATGACTGTGTGTGAATAGAGGATTATGGTGGTTTTATGTATACAACCAAAGGAGAAGTTATACTAATTAAGATGTATGTAAAGCATGTATATCAATAAAAAATAAAAAATAAAAAAAGAGGTAGGGAAAACTAATTAATCGCATGCAAGGGGGAATGGCAACCATGGAGTTTTTAAAATGTCTACTCATTTCTACGGCAAAACAAACAATATAATTGGAGACTTAATGGTAATCTTTTGAAGGATGACATATTAGTGAAGACATATTAGTGAAGGTTTGGGACGCTGCTAAGGCTGTTATTAGAGGACATCTGATAAAAATAGGCACTTATAAGAAAAGGAAAGCTAATCAAGAACTGTGACAGTTACTAGACATATTAAAAGCAAACGCAAAGGAATTTCAAGATAACAGTTTGAATGGAAGACTGAGATTGGAAATAAGATCCTTACACGACCGCATAGCAGCCAAAAATATGACGGAGATAGAGAAGAAAATGAAGTACTGCCGTCTAAACCAATCTGAACATCCAAATAAAGCAGGGAAATCGTTGTCGTATAGATTGCGTACGGAAAGAGAAAGAGAAGCATTTTTAAAATAAAAGCGGGACAAAGAGAAGTTACCGACCAAGATCAAATCCAATTTTTTTTTCAAAATTATTATGCACAGCTACATAAAAAAGAGATGACGCAGGAAGAAGAGAAAGGAGAGATAAAGAAATATTTAGACAAACAGGAATTATGGTCAATATCCGATGATCAGTAGGAATTTATGAATGCAGAGATTACAAAAAAGGAAGTCTCGGAAGCCATCAAGAGATTGAAAATCTCCAAAGCGCCTGGCCCTGATGGCTTCACAGCAAACTTTTATAAAAATTTTGAAGCGGAAATTTTGGCACCATAAACAACAACTTTAAATGAAATGAAACAGAAAGGGATTCCAGAAACATGGAAATACGCAAATATCGTGTTAATCCCGAAAGAAGGGAAAGATCCGATGCTACCAGAAAGCTATAGGCCTATATCTCTGCTTCATACAGATTATAAAATATTTACAATGATATTACCAACAAGATTTAGAAAAGTCTTAAATGAAGTCATTCAGAAACATCCTAATGGTTTTCTTCCAAATAGGCAGAATAGGCAACTCAGGAACCATACTAGAAATCTGCTAAATGCGATAGAATATTTTGAGAAAAGAAACGGAAAAAAACTGGCGCTAGTGTTCTTGGATGCAGAAAAAGCATTTGACAAAGTTAGATGGTCATTTGTGCTGGAAGTATTAAAAAGAACGGGTTGTGGTAATAACTTTGCTGAAAGGGTTGAGGCTATCTATAAAGAGCAAACTGCTAAATTAATTGTAAACGGAGAATTAACAGAGGAAAGACAAATTAACAGAGGAGTAAGACAAGGATGCCCAATATCTCCTCTGTTTTTTATAGCTACTTTGGAAATACCAAATATGAATGTAAGATCTAATTCTGCCATTAAAGGGATAAAAATCAAGAATACAAATTGAGGGCATTCGCTGATGATTTGATTTTCTTTTTGGAAGACCCAACAACAGGAATGAAAGAACTGGCAGTTGAAATGAACAAATTTGGAAAGGCAGCTGGACTTAAAATAAATAAAAATAAAACTTACATTATGACCAAAAATATGAAAGAAAAAGAGAGAGAGGAAATTACAGAAGCATCCAATTTTAAAATTGAGAAGAAAGTAAAATATTTAGGAATTTGGTTTACCGAAGCAAACAAAGATTTAATCGATAACAATCTAGAAAGAAATAGAGATGGACTTAAAAAGATGGATGAACCTTAACTTATCTCTATTTGGAAGAATTGTGGCCATTAAAATGAATGTTCTTCCCAAATTTAATTTCTTCTTTCAAAATCTGCCGATTATTACAAATGAAAAGCCCTTTAAAGTATGGGAAAAGGAGATATCTAAATGTATACAGGCAGGCAAGAAGCCAAGAATCAAAAGAAAATTAATGACTGAGTTACCAAAGAAAGGAGGATGTGGTCCACCAGATTTAAGATTATACTACTGTCCAAATGCCATGATGTGGATGTGTGATTGGATTACCTGAAATTGTAAGAGAACGTTAACAATGGAAGGAGCGAATAGGAGATTTGCTTTCCACGCATACCTGTGGTATGGTGAAGAGAAGACAGACAAGGAATTTAACCATCATTTCATACGTAAATCTTTAATTAGAGTATGGAAAAAGAGAAAGAAGCAAACATATACTAAATTACCCTCGTGGATATCTCCGCAAGAAGCCTTTTATGGAGAATGGATGGACAAAAACGAGATTGGCTCAGATATAAATATCTCATATTGACTGATAGATTTGGCGTAGTTAGGCTACGAACCTGGGAAGAACTTGAAGAAGACGGTTGTAAATTGAATTGGTTCCCATACCTACAATTAAAAGGGAGATTTACAAAGGACTTAAAACTGGAAGGAATTTCAGCTCAAAAATCATACAATGAATTAGAGTCTATTCTATTTCTGAAAACCAAACAAAAGCTTTCACATCTCTACAAATACCTTCTTGCTAGAAATATGGAAGATGATAATAGAAAGGATGTAATGATAGCGTGGGCAAAAATTTTTCAAGATGAAATCTCTTTAGAAAATTGGGAAATGGCATGGAAGAATACATCAGAGTTTACCAGCTCACAGGATTTAAAAGACAATTTTACAAAAATGATGTATCAGTGTTATTTAACACAGGAAAGGATAAATAAAATCTATAAAGTTGGAAACAAGAGATGCTGAAAATGCAACGAGAATTTAGGTACATTTTACCATGCCTGCTGGACATGTCCTAACACAAAAAAATACTGGATTGAAACACACGAGGCAATAAAAGAAATATTCCAAATATCTTACCCTATGATGCCCGAACTATATCTGCTAGACATGACATTTACGTTTAGCAAGACTTTCCAAATGAGAAATAACAGAGCCATACTTTATTTAGTGACGGCTGCATGAATGGTATTTGCCAGATCATGGAAGTTGCCGATAATTCCGGAAATAGAACAATCGACTCAAAAAATAACTGAGTTAAAACAATTTGATATTGTTTCTTTACATTTAAAAGGGAAACGTTCTGATACAATTGAAAATGAGTGGCAACAACTGATACAATACAGGAAGATAAAAGGATATTGGGACTGAATCAGATAGTGTAAAAGTGATATCAAGATAGAAGTTCTCATGAGAGAGGATGACATAAGAAATATATATATATATATATATATATATATATATATACACGAATAAAAGTATTTGGTAGGGGAAGAGCTTACATATATTATTAAAATATATTTAAAAATTATGCACAATGACGAAAAGATCATTTGAAAAGGGAAAGCCAAAACTGGGTAAATTGGAGAGGAGAAAGATAAGACAAGCTTTTGTTTATTATTTAAGAAGAAACTGGGGAGTCTCTAGAATGTACGGTAGCGATGAAAAGATTCTGGGAGAGTGGACAAGGAAGTCAAGGAAATGTAATAAAAACAATATCACATAAAGTTGTCTATATGAAGCGAAAAATGAAATACATTTCCGTGAAAATATGTAAATGTGTAAAGAAATGTATATGTAAGATAACATGAGATGAACAATATGTATGTTATGATTTTATTAATATATAATATCTTATAAAAATAAAGTGGAAAATATAAGATAAAATGTCTACTCATGTCTGCTTTTCTTTCTGCTTTCCTGTGGATCCAAATGATATGGGATTCAGTGGACATAGAACTGAGATGTTTGGGAATCTTGGCTTTCCCATTTGGGATGAGATTCTGGCCTGCTTTGTTACAGAGATACAGAATCCACTTGTAGCTGTTTAATGTAAAAGCTCTGGCATTCAGGAAGCTGAGGAAAAATGCTCTGCAGGATACCTAACAAAGGCACAGACACTTTTGCGTTAGGGGGAGGGTGTTTTCTTTGCAAAATACGTCATAATCTGCATAAAAAGCACAGACTTCCATCTTGGTAGCGCATAGTAGCTATGCTTGCATAGGTATCAATCTCAGAGTTGCTCAGGAGATTCCTGCAGAGGGAGTCTTTGCCGTACGTCCAGCTCTGAAGAAATAGCTGGATGCATCTCCACTGATCTCTGTGCTCTCCAACCACATGGAAACATATATGTGTGGGGGGCACCAAATTACTTAAAAGGTGAGTTGTGGCGGGGAGGAAAATCAGGACTTAGCGATGGAGACATGGTTGGGTACCAGGAGTATTTGTCCCAATACAATATCTCAGCCATGGGTTGTTTCAGGGGTTTTGTACAAAATATGTGTTCTTGATGTATTAAGGACGCTAATCGCTGTGTGAATTGCCAAAGAATTGTGTACCTTCCCAGGAGAGCTGGAAAATTCCTAAGGATCTAAACTTACTTCTGAGTTTCGAAACACACACAAAATTCCAAGAAGTTGGTCTATTCCTTAGTCTTGTATAACTCTGCATCATCATCATCATCATCATCATCATCATCATCATCATCATCATTATTATTCTTAACCAAAGCAGCAAGTTAGGAAACTAATGCTGATGAGAGCCGGGAAGCCTAGAGGGTTGCTTTTTAAAAGTAATTTGTAACTTGAGGATATTTGTCGCCCCCGTTTATCGCCCTAAATTTGGGGTGTCACGTCGCACTCATAATCTGTTTTTAAAAAACTCTCCCTTTTCTACAAATATTTAAATTCGAGAAAATTGGAAGATGAAGAGGTCAAGGACGTGATGGTTAAATGGGCACAGAATTTTCAAAAAAAATCACTTTAGAAATCTGGGAGGCATCGTGGAAAAGCACTATGGAATTTACAAGTCTACAGGAAATAAAAGAAAATTATTTGAAAATGATGTACAGAACCTACTTAACCCCAGAAAAAATAAACCACATGTACCATACGGGGGACAGCAAATGTTGGAAATGTAAAGAAAATATTGGTACCTTCTATCATATTTGGTGGTCCTGTCCCTGTACTAAGAAATATTGGATAAAAATATATGAAGCTATAAAAGAAATCTATAATACAAACTTCCCCGTGGATCCAGCCTTTTTTCTACTTAATATAACAAACATCTTTGAAAAAGAGTTTGAAGTCAAAAACAAGAGAACTTTATTGTTCTTGGTTACAGCGGCCAGGATACTATCTGCACGATTTTGGAAATTATCTGAAATACCAGAGGTATATTTATGGCTTCAGAAATGATCAGATTATAAGCAGCTTGATTTTCTATCAGCCAGACTAAGGGCGAAGCAAGAAAACATAGTGGAACAGGAATGGTACGCAGTAACAAAATATATGCCATTGAAAGGCTATAGTTAATGAATATGTCCTAATTGTCAAGGTCAATATTTATGGTTAATATTGGCACTGTATACAGGAACTGTTATGTAGTTACCACAAAGATTACAAAGATTGAGTTAAGTCAATATATATGAATTGTTCTCTTTTTTTATTAAGTTAATAAAAAAGCATATGTAATATTATTGAATGTAAATTAGAGAGCTTACGTAAGATGAGATTGGCTGATACTGAAACTCCTAGGGAAGGTAAGGAAGTCATGGTAGTATACAGTATATAATATATGATTATATGTTCCCATTGTTTTTTGAAATATCTGGACTGTGCACTGCCAAAGAAAAGTGTATATTTACTTGTACGTGAAATTGTTGATGTGATTATGACTATAGAAAGATGATTTTATTTTGTAATTATATTTTTTAAAAAAGTATAAATAAAACTAATAAAAAAAGAAAAAAGAAAATGAGAATTTTTTTATACCCCTGCAACCACTAATTATTGAGAAGGTAGTGTTGCCAGAGTGCCAAGTGAAGGAAGATTCGACACTTTTCATGGTTGTCTGGAAGAGAGAACTTCAACAGGCGTTGTTAGTTACCTGGTTGTGTTACCTGTTTTCTTTGCTGTATAATTAATAAAAATTATATATATATTAAAAAAAAGAATTCTATTCCTGCCCCAAAATTTTCTGACAGTCCTCAAATTTCCAGCTTTGTAGCAATTTAAAACCTTGGTAGAACACTTAGAATAGAGTTCAGGCATCCAAAGAATGGAGGCTGGCCAAGAGACCAAGGGAATGAGAGCGTAACAAATGGAGTGTGAAGGATTTTCAGTCTCTTTTCTACACAAGGCTAGAAAGTTGGAGACTGAAAATTTCATTAGGGGGCAGAATTTTTATTTAAGGGTAATGTCCCACCCCACTCTCAAAGCTACACCTTTTGCCCCTGCACGCTACCCAAAGCCAGCCAAATTCTTCTGGTGCTTCAGCCTGATAATCTCTTAAGCCCCTCTCTCCGTATCTAGCAGTTAAAACACATTCACAAGAAAGGGGACACCTAACAATTGCTGGCCTTCTGTGACACGTGAGGTCTCTCCCCAAGCTTGTCACCTCTTTCTGAATAATGCTGGGACAGGCTGTCCTCTTACGAGGTTTCCAAGGTCCCTTTGCTTGCTTTGGCTTCTCCTCCATCCTGGTCGAGGTATAGATTAAGCTGACAGACTATTATTCAGAATCCTGAGAACGCCACTGCATCTCCACGGTAGGACACTAGGCAGTTAGTATGGGGACCTTTAAAGACTTGGGCCTTCAAAGACTAAAGCAACAATGACTGGCTTCTCCAAAAGATTCCTTCTCTTCTCCATCTTCATGCAGCCACACATGTGCCAAGGGAAGATACACACCTGCATTTGTGGACGCTGCTGCCTTCTGGCCCTTCTAGAGACCGATCTAACCCTTGGCCCGACTCTATGGTGGGTTGAAGGAGGACAGTTTTCTGCTTGTCAGGCTTTCCAGAGGTCAACAGCTCTGCCAATAATGTCCAAAAAAAAGAAAAAAAGAAAAGAAAAAGAAAAACCCTAAAAAAAACTTTCTAAAATTCATAGAATCATAGAGTTGGAAGAGATGACAGAAGCCATCCCAGTCTAACCCCCTGCCGTGCAAGAACACACACTCAAAGCACTCCCAACAGACGGCCATCCAAGGAGACTCCACCACACTCTGAGGCAGCCTGTTCCACTGCCAAATAGCTTTGACCATCAGGAAGTTCTTCCTGAGGGTTAGGTGGAAATGATGATTTTGAAAATGAGTATGTTTTATACCCCAAAAACCACTAATTATTGAGAAGGTAGTGTTGCCAGAGTGCCAACTGAAGGAAGATTCCATACATTTCATGCTGGTGTGGAAGAGAGAACTTCAACAGGTGTTGTTAGTTACCTGGTTGTGTGTCATGGCTTAACAGCCAAATGGCATGTGTAGCAAGTTGTTCAGAATGGTAGCAATTAATGATAGCAAGTTGGCCAGCCCTTCATCACTGGAGTGGATGGGAGCCCTATACTAGTGGGTAATCCATGTCTCCATTGGACTCCTTGGAAAACTGAATAGCCCAATATTTACCAGAACTATTGTTGCCCATTTGGAGGAGCCAAATGTATGGGGGTCTTCAAAGACTAAAGCAACAATGACTGGCTTCTCCAAAAAATTCCTTCTCTTCTCCATCTTCATGCAGCCACACATGTGCCAAGGTAAGATACACGGCTCCATTTGTGGATGCTGGTGCCTTCTGGCCCTTCTGGAGACCGATCTGCCCCTTGGCCCAAAACTATGGTGGGTTGAAGGAGGAGAATTAATAATGCTCATTGCGGGATGCACCTTCTTAACACTACAAGCTAATGAAGAAAGACCTGAAAATGCAGCATGTGTTTACTAATGTATACATTGTCCTGCATGAAAAAAGGATACTTGACTTGCCCCACTAAGGAAATAGGAAACAGCCATGAGATTCTTCATACTTTGGAACTTTTTTAGGAGGACATTAGTGTATGTGGGAACATGTGCTCTTTTGAGCTGAAAATGTGGTTCCCCCCCTCCTTTGTGTGTTTGCAGAATGTTAGTTTTCTACACACACAAAAAAGTTGTTGTTGTTTTTGCATGGGAAACAATGTATGTTTTGCAAGAGTCAGTGATCTCTTCATCTCTTCTTTTTGGCCCCTCCCGAAACTGCAAACCCCAGGATTCCATAGGATGTTGAAAATGGAATAAACTGGTTTAACAAAATTATTAGAAGTTTGTAACGAATTCTGAGAATTAGCTGGATTTAAAATTAACAAAGAGAAGACGAAGATGTTAACTAAGAATATGCGAGAGGAAGAAATTGAGGCTTTAGAACAACAGTCTGGTTTCAAGGAAAAGAAGAAGATTACGTATTTGGGAATAGTAATCTCTAAGCAAAACAATGGACTATTTGAAAATAATTATTCAACAAAGTGGAGAGAGATAAAGAAAGATTTGCAAAATTGGTCAAGTCTAAATATATCACTTCTGGGCAGAATTTCAACAGTTAAAATGATGATTTTACCAAAGATGAATTACCTATTTCAGAATATCCCTATCATTATAAATAAAAATGTTTTCAGGATTAGGAGAAGGATTTGTCGCAGTTTATATGGGCGGGGAAAAAGCCAAGAATTAAGTGGAAGACATTGATTGATAAGAAAGCAAGAGGAGGCTGTAATGTACCGGATTTGAAATTATATTTCATGGCTAACGGAATGTCATGGCTGAAAGATTGGATTGAATTGAAGAATGAAAGAATACTGAATGTAGAGGGCCCAGATCTGTGTTTTGGTTGGCATGCCTACCTCTGGTACAATAAAACGAAGGTGGATAAAGATTTCTTGAGTCACTATGTCAAGCCTTTCCTTGTCTTTCACAGGGACAAGGTGGCTCTCAGGCCGGACATATCGTTCTTGCCAAAGGTGGTGTCCAGCTTCCATCTCAGCCAGGACATCATTCTGCCGACCTTCTTTCCAGACCTGACAACACCGTTGGAGCGGTCTCTACACTTCTTGGATGTTCGTCGGGCCCTTGCTTTTTACAAGGACAGGACTATTCCCTTTCAACAGACCCCGCACCTTTTTGTGTGCTATGGAAGATGTCGAAGGGGCCACAAGGTGTCCACCCAGCACTTCTCCAAGTGGGTGGTACAGACTATACAGCTGGCGTATAGTATGTTTTGGAGCCCATCCCCATCCATAGGTCCCGCTCTCTGGGATTAAAGCCAGGAGTGGATTCACCTCCTTCCTGGTGTGGGAACCACCAGCAGCCATTTTCCATAAAGCCACAGATCTGCTTGAGTGCCAAGGTCACTGGAGGCTGAGTCAAAATGACCCCACAGTGATGGCTTGAAGCTCAGACCCTTGCAGGAAGGGAACTGAAGGCAAACCTCATTTTGTCACATTCACATTTACTTTTAAAAATTAACTAATCATAGGGGAAAAAAGCAACTGTCATGAGGCAGGCTGAGCAGGCTGCCAATTCAGACGGGGACTCTGAGTTGGACTTGGACTCCCAGCCGGGGGAGGATCCCTTGGAGGGAGAGGGGGCTCCTGTAGAGTCAAGGGAGGGGCCTGCCAGGGACTCCACAGTCGTCCCAGAGCCGGTTCCCGAGCCAGTACCTGCAGCAAATGCAGTCAGTACTTCTGGCTCGACAGAAGCTGCTGTTCCTGACTCCAGCCCGGACTTTGCGGCAGGCCCTCCCCCCAAGTTCCTCCAGAGGTAGCAGGAGAAGGAGGGGGTTCGCAGATCAAAGCGGCTATGAGAGAAGCGTCTGATGTCTGAGGGCCTCCAACTGCGAGCCAGGCCAACAGACATTTGATCAGCCCCAGCTGGGCTAAAGACTATGTATTTAAGAGAGACGGTGGGGGGAGTGGGGCACGGGGCAACAACGTGTACCAACCTGCATCCCGTTTCGTGGGCTTCCTGTTCCCGGCTAATCCGTGCTGTTGAGCTGACTGCTTCTGTTTGTTTTTGGGTGACGTAACCTCGTGATTACTTTATCATGAAGAGACCAAAAACTCAGCTCCTGCCTCCGTGCCTGCTTAAAGCCGCCGCCTGACACTGACAGAAACTGACATTTGTACGCCTTCCAAAAATGGGACAGAAAATGATCACTGTGACTTGGAATCAGAAATAGATTTTTGACCTGGTAGATAAATGGCCTATTGGAGGGATTTCCTTGAAAAACTTGAAGAAGAAAAAAAGAGGTAGGGAAAAATAATTAATTGCATGCAAGGGGGAATGGCAACCATGGAGTTTTTAAAATGTCTCTTCATGTCTACGGCAAACCAAACAATATAATTGGAGACTTGATGATAATCTCTTGAAGGATGACATATTAGTGAAGAATTTGAAAGAAGAACTTCAAAACTACTTTAAGGAAAATATCAACCAAAATATTGCCATGAAGACGGTTTGGGACGCTGCTAAGGCTGTTATTAGAGGACATCTGATAAAAATGGGTGCTTATAAGAAAAGGAAAACTAATCAAGAACTGTGACAGTTACTGGACTTATTAAAAGCAAAAGCAAAAGAATTTCAAGATAACAGTTTGAATGGAAGACTGAGATTGGAAATAAGATCCTTACACGACCGTATAGCAGCCAAAAATATGACGGAGATAGAAAAGAAAATGAAATACTGCCATCTAAACCAATTTGAACATCCCAATAAACCAGGGAAATCATTGTCGTATAGATTGCGTACGGAAAGAGGAAAGAGAAGAATTTTTAAAATAAAAGCGGGACAAAGAGAAATTACCAACCAGGTTAAATCGAAAATAAATTAACAAAATCATTATGCACAGCAATATAAAAAAGAGATGACGCAGGAAGACGAGAAAGGAGAGATAAAGAAATATTTAGGGAAACACGAATTATGGTCAATATCTGATGATCAGGAATTCATGAATGCAGAGATTACAAAAAAGGAAGTCTCGGAAGCCATCAAGAAATTGAAAATCTCCAAAGCGCCTGGTCCTGATGGCTTCACAGCAAACTTTTATAAAATTTTTGAAGCGGAAATTTTGGCACCATTACCAACAACTTTAAATGAAATAAAACAGAAAGGGATTCCAGAAACATGGAAATACACAAATATCGTGTTAATCCCGAAAGAAGGGAAAGATCCGATGCTACCAGAAAACTATAGGCCTATATCTCTGCTTCATACAGATTATAAAATATTTACAATGGTATTATCAACAAGATTTGGAAAAGTCTTAAATGAAGTCATTCACAAAGATCAAAATGGTTTTCTGCCCAATAGGCCACTCAGGAACAATACTAGAATTTTGCTAAATACGATAGAATATTTTGGGGAAAGAAACGAAAAAAAACTGGCGATAGATTTCTTGTATGCAGAAAAAGCATTGGACAAAGTTAGATGGCCAAATATCTTACCCTATGATGCCCGAATTATATCTGCTAAACGTGACATTTATGTTTGGCAAGACTTTCCAAATGAGAAATAAAAGAGTCTTACTTTATTTAGTGACGGCTGCGAGAATGGTATTTGCCAGATCATGGAAGTTACCGATAATTCCGGAAATAGAACAATCGACTCAAAAAATATCTGAGTTAAAACAATTTGATATTTTTTCTTTACATTTAAAAGGGAAACGTTCTGATACAATTGAAAATGAGTGGCAACAGGTGATACAATACATGAAGACAAAAGGATATTGGGACTGGATCAGATAGTGTAAAAGTGATATCAAGATAGAAGTTATCATGAGAGAGGATGACATAAGAATATATATATATATATATGTATGTATATATATATATATGAATAAGAGTATTTGGTAGGGGAAGAGCTTACATATATTACTAAAATATAAAAATTATGCAAAATGAAGAAAAGATCATTTGAAAAGGGAAAGCCAAAACTGGGTAAATTGGAGAGGAGAAAGATAAGACAAACTTTTGTTTATTATTTAAGAAGAAATTGGGGGGTCTTTAGAATGTACGGTAGCGACGAAAAGATTCTGGGAGAGCGGACAAGGAAGTCAAGGAAATGCAATAATAACAATATGATATAAAGTTGTCTACATGAATCGAAAAATGAAATACATTTCCATGAAAATATGTAAATGTACAAATAACGGTATATGTAGGATAGCATGAAATGAACAGTGGGCTCAAAATATCGGACATGAAATCGAATTGACGCATTGGGAAAAAAGTTGGACAAACACGCAGAAGTTTACACGTGCACAAAACTTGAAAGAAAACCAGTTAAAAATGCTGCATAGATGGTATTTAGATCCTGTGAAGCTGGGAAATATATATTAGTTAAAAAAATAAGAATTGCTGGAAATGTATGCAGGAGAACGGGAGTTTTTTTCATATGTGGTGGCAATGCCCCAATGCAAAAAACGATTGGAAGAAAGTACATAAAATAATGATGGACATATTACAGATAGAGATCCCAATCACGCCAGAATTTTTTTTACTTAATATGTTACATCAAATAGACAAAAAATACAAGAATCATGAGGAAATAATTTTATAGATGATAACCGCGGCCAGAATAGTGTATGCTAAATACTGGAAAACTCAGGAAACACCAGCAGTGGAAGAATGGGCACGGAAGGCTCTTGAATGCGTTACACTTGACGACCTCACTCGTAGATTAAGAGGGGAAAAGAGTGGGGGAAAGCATACGGGTTGAGGTTGATAGAAGACATATTGGAAAAGAACTTGATAAAGATTTGTCAGAGTGAAAATAAAGAATAGATGGATTGCAATAACATAAGCTAAGATAAGAGGAAAGAGTACGGTTATATTAATCTAACAAGAAGCTGAGGCAAGTCTTCAATTGATTCTTTTTTTTTGGATTGTATTTGTGATCACAATAGAGAAATAAAATCAATAATGGAAGCTCAAACAAGGGGAGGGAGGAAGGATAAGGATTGTGATTTAAGATGGATATATACTAAGATATGTAAATACAAGTTAAGTGTTTTTTTAATGTGTGTAAAATTTATAGATTTATGACTTTGTTTTGTTATGGATTAATTTTTCTTTTAATAAAAAAAAGAAAAGAAAGTGGAATAATTGCGCTATAAGAGTGTGGTGCGGGAATGGCCTAAATGTGCCAAAACTGCATTAAACATGGGTGAACCTTCCCTCATACCACCAGACTGGTTGATACCCGGATCGATGAGGGAGAACATCAGATGTTGGAATTCCTGGACATCCGAAGGAAAGGGGACACGGGAGTCAGTATCTTTTGCTAGGCAAACCTGGAAAAAAGCTGCAAAGCTATTGGAAGGCCAACCACTGGGGGAAAAGGGACAGAAGCAGAGAATAGAATAATAATAGAATGCTACAACCTTCATGATCATTATCATCAATAGCAGTGACAGCTTGAAACAACTTTGAGGGAGGTCCTGGACATAGGTTTCTCCACGTTGCATCCAATCTGCCCGGCTTTTAAAAAAGAGAGAAGCAGAAGATGAACACTAGAGGGTACTCTTTTTACATTTTGGACTGGCAAGTAAGAAAACTTGCAGAAACTGGCTCTGAATTAAAACTAGTTTAAAGTTAAGTTCTCCTCTCCAAACCTCACTGATGGAGAACATTGCTCTGACATCTCATTTATCTGCACATATATTGCTAACACATAGGGAAAATTGAGCAGAGACCCATGGGGGTCCAAGGGCTTGGAAAAGTTCCTTTTCTGGAATATAACTCCCAGAATCCTCCAGACAGTAGGAAACTGGCCAGAGTTCTAATCCCAAGAGATCTGAATGCAGAGGCTGGGAAAATTACATCTGTCTGTCTGTCTGTCTGTCCGTCCATCTATTAGAATACAGCTCACAAAGTCCTCCAGCTAACTTGGCCAGTAACTTTTCTAAGCTCAGTCTGCACCTGTTGCTATCAAAAAGTAGCCAGCGTGGTGCAATGATGAAGAGGGCTTTGCACTATGAGAGAAAAAAGCCAGATTCAAATCCTTGCCCATTCATACAAAGCTCACTTGAATCAACTGTTTTCTCTGCATGCCCTTCCTTGCAGTTTTGCTGTTAGAATAAAACAGCTGGACTGTCCTACCCTGATGTCTATTGGACAAATGGTGGGAATAATACTGTTAATAAAGGACTTTTCAAAGCATTAACTTTTTAACCCTCCACCCCTGCATTTAACTGCTCTTTTATTTGTTGCTGTTTCAGTTTTGCAGCCATTTAAATGTCAATAGAGTTTTATAGTTCAAGCACATTGACTTTGGGCTTGAGAGGGCAATAGTGATGCAAACCAGGACATTTCTGAACCACCAGATAGGAAAGAGCCTCACCCCAAACCCTGAAGTGATGCTACTGCTGGTCAAAGTTGACTAGACCAGGCTAGATAGACTTAGTATAAGGAGAGATTTCTATAAGGCCATAAAGCTCTGTCTGTGGCATGTAAAGATGCCACATCACTGACACTGTCAGCAAAGGACACAGACTTTGAATTCCTCAGAATGCTTTCTAGTGATGCTACTTCAGGGCATTGTGGGATGAGGGAATAATGTTTCACTTCCCCAGAATGCTTTGGAGTGAGATGATCACAGCAGTATCATGGAAATTGGGTAGAACTTTTCCAATTTTCCCAGAACGCCTTAGAGCCAAGCTCCTTCACGACACGGTGAGAAATGGGAATGGTGTCTCAGTGTCCTAGAATGCTTTGGAGTGAGGTGATCCCAGGGGCATCCTGGGAAATGAAAATGCCTTTTTTAATGTTCCCCGAATGCTTTTAAATGAAGTTACCCCAGGCCATTCATGGGAAACAAGAATGCATTTTTAACTTCAGGACAGCTCTCAAATGAAGCCAGTTAAAGAAATGAGAACCACATTTTAAGTTCCCAGAATGCTTTGGAATGATGCAACCTCAGGGAAAATGTTGGGGATGAAACTGAGAATAACGGCCAAGATCATGCACTGCGAAATGTGTTGCAAAGGTCAAGGCAGAACCTAATACATCTCCCCACCTTCAGGATTCACCTTTCTTTTGTGTGGCCCAACTTCCATGGCCACATAGTGGAGAGTGCACAACAATATCATCTGGAAGGTGCTTGATAAATTTGGAAGGACAAATGTTTCAGGAGACCTTCTCAACCATCCCATGCTCTCCACTGGGAACCACGGGGCGATATTGGGCACAGTTAAGAAAGTAGCATGAGAAAGATGGGTTTCCAAGGGTTTTTGGTCATTGCACAGGAGGGGCAGAGCCATTTGACCGCCACAGTGACCTACAGGTTGGAAAAGCAACGAAGCCCAGCAGCATGAGAGAGTAAGAGAGAGCATGGGCCACAATTCAAAGCAGGTTTGTATTTGCTGTGTTTGTGCCATGTTTTGTTGGCCCGCTAAATCTTCGAGGGCAGCCATCAGACACAAAAAAGGATTGGTAAACTAGAGCAGCCCAACCAAGGAGACTGGTTGATGTGCGCAGCGTGGATTCTATGCCTGACATTTCCCCGCATGGTAACAAGCATGCAAATCCTGCTTAGCGAGGGCTAATTATAGCATCAAGCACTCAAGGGCCCAAAGGATCAATCTTTAGTGCTTATACATATTTAAATAGTGTCTTTTTTTAAAAAGTCCTGTGTTGAAAGGAACACTAGAACCTGGAAGTGTCAGGTTTTACTAATGCTGGATGATCAACTCCTGAACCACTCGGCCTACATGCTTTCTTTGAGCCGCAGCATCAGAAGGAATCCGGCCATCCGCTCCCTGTCTTCTTTGCCCTGTTTGTTTCACAGCCAAACAACGGATGCTTCCCCTTTGTTATTCAGTAGGCTGTGTTGTTCTCATTATGGAACACAGAATCAAACAGGGTCCAAGTGAGAAGGGGATGTGATTCAACAAGCTAATGGGATGTCACAAAAGACAGCCATCATCTTTTTAGGTGGACAGATGGATCCATTTGGGGTTCTCTGCATATTTGAACCTCCACAGCATTTATAAAATGATTTCCTTTCCTTTCCTTTCATGGGCTGGATGGCAACTGAATCCTTGGTAACTGGGGAAATGAACATAATGAGGCATATAAGAAGGAATAGGAATTGTATGGCCCGATAGATATTCCTGAGCAGCAACTGCAGCCCTAGCTAGCAACAAACAAGGGTAAGGAATGCTGGGAATTTCAGTTCAACAACAACTGGAAAATCACATCATTCTAATCCCTGATACAGAGTGACTCCATATAAAAAACAGAGAGAAAGGAAAAACAAATGGACTTCTGCTCCCCTGTGAAGCTGCTAACGGACAAGATCAGGTATCGTGACAATATGTTTCATCATCTAACCACGTAGCCTGACATTTGTTAACTCTAAATACATCCACACACACAAATACACTCCAGAAAGAGACCAGCTTAGCTGCCTATAAGAGACCCACAGTTGCCAAATGAACTGGCTCAATGGCTAATTATAAGTTTGGTTTAGTGATTCTTGGCTCTGGTGATTGGTACCGGTCTAGCTAATTGAGACTCACTCCTAGGTTAGACTGGATACTTATAGTGTAACCCTATACAGACTCGTTCAGAAGTAAGAAAAGAAAAAAAAAGGGAATCATACTCCTGGAAGTCAGGGATTGAACAAAAACAATCTCTCTTGTGCAAAACAGCCTTTCTGACACTTACGTTTTTGCTTGATATTTTCAGCAAGCTATGAAAGCCCCCCTTTCTCCTCCAAGTGTCTCAGATGCAAGAAATGTGCCTTTGCGTTTGCCCTAGACCAAATTGGTGACAGCAAAGTCAATACTCCAAGCCATTTCAGTTTGGGAAATGGGTGTATTTGTGGGACCTGATTTTGCAGTTGTCCAAAGATCTACGGCATTTTCCCCCAACATGGTAATAACATCAGGCATTTGAATTCTAAAATAAGGCTGCATGCTCTGACTTCAAGACACTGCAGGTCCATGTCTCATTTAGCCCAGGTTGCCTGCTCTGACTGGCAGCAGCTCTCCATCAGGCAGAGGTCTTTCTGACCGGTTCTGTGGAGGAAGTGAGAGGCACCTCCTCATTCAGGCCCTGGTGAATCTTTTGGCTAAAAGAATGGGCTTCTTCATTGACAGGAGTGGGAAAGCAGCCCAGTGGACGATGATGGATTATCAGCTGCATGATGCAATTGCAAATAGCGGGAAAGAGAAGGTAACACTTTTCCTTTCCCCTCCTTACTCCTTTCCTGTGGGTGTCATACTTTGATAGAATGCAAGCCTGAAAGCAATTTTTTTTTTTTAAAAAAAATAGTAATTAGATAAGTCAGTCACCCACCTGCTGTAGAGTAGTGTTACTGTGGTTCAGACCTGGACGTTGATAGCACTAGATATTCCTTTTGATATCTAATAATTTGACCTTTTCCTGGCACCCTGGCTCATGTGTTTACAAGGGTCCCCAGAAAAGCACGTACACAAGGAGCAGCCGTTAATGGCAAGGATTTCCAACTTCCCCTCTTAGGCGGGCATTTCAAAAGCCTTGGTTGTTGCTCCAGGACCTGGCTTGCAGATCCCTTTAATCTCACAAGATGCCGGATTCGTGCCCATAACTAGCAAGACCACGATAAATGCCCATCGATTTGCACTTGGGCTGCACGACTGATCTACCCGTGCCGATCCTATCGCAGCAGCTTTGATCCTTTTCTGAGCCTTTTGTCCAGTTCAAAAACTTACTTTGTTCTCAACGTTTATGGCATGGCCCGCAGACACAAATTCTACTATATAAACCCATTGATTTTGAGAGTCCTTTGAGGGGGGTGTAACTCCCGGAACCTGGGAACTCCGAGGAACCCTCGGATCGTTTTGAGTTTCATCCTGCCTTGCTGTCAGTTGATGTGGCGAGCTCCCCTTAGCGAGCCTCGCTGAGTTTCCTCTGTCTCCGTTTCTCCCGGACTCTGTGCTCAGATGTCGTATTGCCCATCCTTAAGCTCTCCTTTTCCTCTTCTTTTCCTATGTCTAAGTTAGCAGTGTGTCTGTTGTCCTATATGTTGCTTTTCAATAAAACATTAATTGGTTTACTCTGAATTTGTCTGGCTCACTGACCTGACGCTGTAGACATAGGGTGAAAGATCTCCGCTAACGTTGTCCTGCCTCTCGTTAGCCAGCGAGTGTGCTCTAGTTAAGTTCCGCTAACGTTGTCCTGCCTCTTGTTAGCCAGCGAGTGTGCTCTAGTTAAGTGTGTTAATATTTGGGTATTTGGGTGTTCCTCCCGGGACCCCCAGATACAAGGTAACAGTGGGGTATTCAATGCTATGAATGAATTAATTAATGGGAAAGATTTCTGACCTGGCCAAGCTCCTCATTGAGGTCAGAGGTATTTATTAAGGCCCCTTCCT
>CAOLHI010007077.1:0-18890 GCA_948474755.1 Ctenosaura bakeri
AATCTCAATCCCTACCCTCCAGTCTCAAGTCAAAAGAATAGGAAGAGAATAATTACCTTGAGAGGGAGGCAGCCACAGGGGCAGGCTGCAGGAATGAGTTTGATCTGGGGCTCTCACACCCGCTCAGGCCTCCAGGCATATAGAGAAGTGGCTCTCACCAGCCCTGAGCACCTGCACAGGTCTGATCTGGGGCACTCAGACCCCGGGGTGTACAAGGATTCAAAAGTTTTGATTCACCTGTTTTGGCCCAGAGATTCAGATTTGTGAATCTCGAATCTTTCCCAAGGATTTGAGGATTCACGGATTCCTTTGGCCCATCCCTAAATAATACATATGATCACCACATTTCCCATGCCTTGTTTGAGGTGTGCAATAAATACTGGAAAATATGTAATCCTCCTTCATCTGAGTCCCAGAAACCTATCACCCTGCCCAGACTGATTACTTTAATTCAGTAGCTCTCTAATTTCTCCAGATCAAGCTTTGAAGTTAAGGTTTTGAGGATGCCTTTGAGGACTTTTTGCCTGCTCAGGTCATGCGTGCCAGGTACAATGAAGATCACTAAACACCTAGCTATTTGCCCTCAGGCAACCAGCCCCCAGCTGGTCCACCCTTACAAATTCCTGTTCATGGTCCTACTGAGGTTCATTTTGGGGTTACTGAATTGCTTCCTCTTCAGTTTAGGGGACATTTCTTCAGGACTAGAGCAGCCACTTTACCAGCTTTGTGGATAAAGACTTTTTGTTGTTGTTTTGTTGTTTTATTTAAAAAAATATTTTTATTAAAATTTTCAAAAAAGATATAAAATGGGGACATTTCCTCTAAATGTCCCCCTCATCAAGTAGGGGAGTGTCACGATATATAAAGGGTTAATCTTACTTGATGCTGCGCTCCTTCTTCTGACCTTGCCCTTTAAGCTCAAGGTGTAGACTGAGATAAGGCTACACAGCTGTATGTTAAATGTTTAAGTTGTAATTTATGTGTTTGACTAAGGGACATGTAAAGTACCTAATAATGTACAGCTGTGTGGAGTGCATATAAGCTGTTTGGAAAAAGCACTCTCTCTCCCTTTCTCTTGTCTTCTCGCTGTGCTGGTTTGTATGTTACCCTGCTGTTTTTACTGTTTAACTTTATGACAGGCTTTTGCTAAATGCCTTAATTTGTTACCCGCAATAAACCTTTTGTATTTTTCCTTATTGCGGTCTGAAGTGGCTGTTTTTTCCTCTAGGCTGTAGTTTATGCCAGAGGTTCTTTGGAGGTGCTTGTTTGCTTAAACAAGTACCACAGTTTTTAGGCTCGTTAGGCAGGCAGCCAACAAGGACCCAGGTTTTTCACTTGAAAATTATTGCTTAGTTCACGTTCAAAAGCCTGTACCTGTTTGTGTGTGCTACAGATGTAACACAAATCATCCATGTATGCTAAGAGGATTTCTAATCTCTCCCCTTTTCCCCAGACATATGTGCAAGGATCAGCAATACTTTGTTTGAAACCGCACTTCTGCAGTATGTTATCTAGGCAAATATTCCAACATCAGGCTGACTGCCGTAGTCCGTACAGTGCGTGTTTCAAGTGCCATACATACTGTTCTTTTCCCTTCACCACAAAACCATCAGGCTGTGTCATGAAGATGTTCTCTTGTAGCTCTGCATTCAAGTAAGCTGTAGTTATATCAAAATGAGTAATTAGAGCTTTCTTTTGTGTAGCAATTGCTAGAGCTATTCTCACAGATTACATCCTTGCCGTGGGGCTAAAGGTTTCATCATATGACAACTCATCTTGCTTGTACCCACGTGCCACAAGGCGAATCTTGTGTTTGACCTGCCCATCACTAGTAGTTTTTACTTTGTACTCCCACCTGGAGTCTATGGGTGTCACATCTCTGGGCAATTCACAAAGGGAATACACATCATGCTGGGCAATAGAGTCCATTTCCTCCTGCATCGCCTTCCACCAGGGCTGCGCATTCTGGCGAGACATCTGCATCAACTCAGCGAAGCTGTTAGGCTCGCATGTTGCCAGACACACATGCACTGACAGAGACGTGTCAGGAGTGAATCTTTTGGGGGGGAACCCCTATATTTTTCCTGTCGGACCTTCTTGGAATAACACTTTCAGGCAGGGACTCATTACTCTCTTCGACACTACAAGCTCTCTTCACTGTATATTTCCGTTCACCCTTCCCTGTTTGCATTTCTGTAACTTCTCTTATAGCCCTCCCCTCTGAAACGTCTCCTTCCTCAGTTTTAACACTTGAGGAATTGGAAGCAGAGGCTGAAGGCTATTCTGGCTGAGGAAAAGGCAGATCAGAAGCAGGAGGATGAAACTCAGAAGCTGCTTGCATGCGTGCCCAATTTGCATGCTCTCCAAACATGGCATTTCTCGATATCACACAACTAGTGCCACCTTTGAAGAACCGATGCCCTTTGCAAAAATTTTCATATCCTACAAACCTCAAACATTGAGCCTTTGGCTCTCCTTTCTTGCATTGGTTCTTTGGGATATGAACCCATGCAAAACTGCCAAACACTTTCAAATGGGCTAAAGAGGGCTGTTTTCCATACAGGCACTCATAAGGAGTGGCTTGCACCACTGAACTCCACAGTCTGTTGTGAAGATAGCACGCAGTCAACACTGCTTCTCCCCAAAAGCCCAGGGGAAGGTCTGCATCTGCCAACAGACTGTGCATGAGTGTCTGAATGATCCCAGCAGGGCGTTCAGCGATTCCATTCTGGAAAGGGGCATAAGCGGCAGTAGTTCTATGTACAATCCCTTTCTCCTGAAACCATTGCTGCACATTGCCAGAAAGGAATTCACTGCCTCGATCTGATTGCAGCTTCTTTACAGAATACCCAAACTGTCGTTCAACAAGGGCAAAGCAATTTTTAAGAGTCTGAAAAACCTCAGACTTCCTTTTCAGTAAATAGCAGAATGTATATCTACTGAAATCGTCTACCAAGATTAGGAAGAACCGGGCACATCCCAGAGACTGTTTGCACATCGGGCCAACCACGTCACAATGTACCAACTGAAAAGGAGCAGTAGGTACACGTGAACTGTCACTGGGAGCCGGAAGTTGTTTGGATTTGGTCTGCTTGCAAATAGCACAATCCAGAAAAACATTGCATGGTTTCAAAAGACATCCCTTACAACAACCTGCTACTTTCTTTAAAACGGAAAAACTTGCATGCCCCAAATGACGGTGTAACAGGGGTATACACTCATTGTGTGTGGGAATGTTACTGAACACATTACAAACTTTGTGATGTGGCAAGAGCTTATACAGCTTTTCACTCTGAACAGCCACAGCACACACATTCCCATTCTTAAGCACATTCCCTTGCGTCCCAGAAAACATAACTTCAAAACCAGATTCTGTCAACTCACCCACCAAGAGGAGACAGAAGTTGAGGGAAGGTACAAACAAGACATTCTTCAGGCACATGTCCAATGCAGGGACATATGCACTACCCACACCGCACACTTTAGCCGTAGTGCCATCTGCCAAAAAGACAGTGGAAATGCTGGCAGGGGCTAAAGAGTCAAACAAGCTTTCAGTGTTGACCAAATGCTGGGAACAGCCGCTGTCAAGGAGCCAAACGAAGGCGTCTGTCTTCCTAGAGTTGTCAGAAAAAGTGCAGTCTATAGCTACAGCAACCCGAGATTGATTCGTGCGACCTCTGACACCTCTGCCACGACCTCCAGCACCTCTGGCTTCCTGTTCCCCTCGTCTCAACAATGGACAGTCACATCTAAGGTGAGATGCTGATCCACAACGAAAACATCTCCAGACAGCGTGTGCTCTCACCAACCCCTCCTGCCTGTTCTCAGAAGCAGCATGTGAAGCTCCTCTCCCTGAGTTTGTTTCTGCAACTGCCTGCGTGGGCGTCCTGGCTCTCTTCTCTTCCTCCTCCAGCAGCCTGGCCGTTACAAGGGACACCGTCAAATCCCGTTCTGGAATTGACTGGACTGATGACACCAACAATTCCCAACTGGAATCCAAAGAATTCAAAATGCAAAACACCTTGTCTCCTTCGTCTAGGACCTTGCCTCTTTCGTGAAGAGCTGCAAACAGGCTGGACATTTATGCAAGGTGTTGCTGTACTGAAGTGCCAGGCACTAGATTCATATTGTAAAACCGAAAACAAAGAGAATACTTAGCTGCTGCTGTCTGAGAAACATAGACATCTTTCAAGGCCACCCAGCATTCACGAGGGGACTGCAGGTCTCTGATATGCATAAGCTGGTCATCCTCCACTGAGAGGAACAGGAGAGACATGGCCCGTCTCACAATCCTGGCTGCCTCAGCCGCATTCATCAGGAGATCTAGAGGGTCTGTGAAGGCACCCCAAACACCTTCTCCCCGAAGAAAATACTGCATCTTGACAGCCCAGGTCAGGTAATTCGAGCCGTTCAGCCTCGTGAGACGCAGGCTACCCGGTACAGAGTGAGCTATAATAACACACACACAAAAACCACACCATCCAGCAGGACCTCGTAAATCAAAAAACACACCTCACAGGCAAAGAATAGTGACTTCTCCTGGCAACTAGGCAGTGCAGCGGAAGCGTGCTGGGCCCATAACCTGTCAGCAGTGCTAATGACCCTGAAAACGGGATACTTACTTAAACAAACAAAACCTCCAAAGTCACTCTTGGCAAAAATACAGCCTGGAGGAAAAGCAGCCACTCCACACCGCAATAAGGAGAAAAGACAAATGAGTTTATTGCAGGTAGCAATTAAGGCAATTAGCAAAAAACGCCTGTTGTAAAGTTTAACAACAAAAAACAACAGAGTAACACACAAACCGCGAG
This sequence comes from Ctenosaura bakeri, assembly GCA_948474755.1. NCBI lineage: Eukaryota > Metazoa > Chordata > Lepidosauria > Squamata > Iguanidae > Ctenosaura > Ctenosaura bakeri. The sequence goes on from CAOLHI010007077.1 coordinate 4,812, forward strand.
GTGAGAAGACAAGAGAGAAAGAAAGAGAGTGCTATACAGACAGCTTATATACATTTCATACAGCTGTACATTATTAGGTGCTTTGCACGTGCCTTAGTCAAACACATAGATCACACCTTAAACATCTGACATACAGCTGCGTGGCCTTATCTCAATCCACACTTTGTGCTTAAAGGTCTCAAGAAGTAGCGCAGCATCAAGTTTGACTAACTCTTTACATACCGCAACAGATACAAGCACTCAACCTGGCTGTTGGGGAGCAGGTGAGGAAGCAGGGGAAATGAGGCACATAATAGGTAGAGAGGTGGTACAGGAATACCTGGTCACACTGGATGAATTCAAGTCTCCAGGGCCAGATGAACTGCATCCTGGGATATTAAAAGAGCTGGCAGAGGTCATTTCGGAACCGCTTGCTATAATCTTTGAGAAATCTTGGAGGACAGGAGAAGTTCCAGCAGACTGGAAGAGAGCAAATGTTATCCCCATCTTCAAGAAGGGAAAAAAAGAGGACCCAAATAATTATCGCCCAGTCAGCCTGACATTGGTACCCAGAAAGATCCTGGAGCAGATCATTAAGCAGTCAGTTTCTAATCATTTAGAAAGCAACCCGGTAATCATGAGAAGTCAACATGGATTTCTCAAAAATAAGTCATGCCAGACTAATCTTATCTCTTTTTATGATAGAGTTACTAGCTTGATAGATGAAGGGAATGCTGTGGATGTAGCATATCTCGATTTCAGTAAGGCCTTCGACAAATTTCCCCATGACATTCTTGCAATGAAGCTGGTAAAATGTGGACTGGACAGGGCTACTGTTAGTTGATTTGTAATTGGTTGACTGACCGAACCCAAAGGGTGATCACGAATGGCTGCTTTTCATCCTGGAGAGAAGTGACTAGCGGGGTGCCACAAGATTCTGTCCTGGGCCCAGTGCTGTTCAATATTTTTATCAATGACTTGGATGAAGGAATAGAGGGCATGCTCATCAAATTTGCAGATGACACCAAATTGGGAGGGGTCGCTAATATGGCAGAGGACAGGATCAAAATTCAAAATGACCTGGATAGATTGGAGAGCTGGGCCAAGGCGAACAAAATGAAATTCAACAGAGAGAAGTGTAAGGTCCTACACTTAGGTAGAAAAAATGGAATACAGAAATATAGGATGGGGGACACATGACTGGATAGCAGTACGTGTGAAAGGGATCTAGGAGTCTTCCTAGACCACAAGCTGAACATGAGTCAGCAGTGTGATGCGGCAGCCAAGAAAGCCAATGCAATTCTTGGCTGCATCAATAGGAGTATGGTGTCTAGATCGAGGGAGGTACTGGTACCACTCTACTCTGCTTTGGTTAGACCTCATCTTGAATACTGTGTCCAGTTCTGGGCACCCCAATTCAAGAAGGATATTGACAAGCTGAAGGAAGTCCAGAGGAGGGAAACCAAAATGGTGAGAGGCCTGGAAGCCATGCCCTATGAGGACAGACTTAGAGAGCTGGGAATGTTTAGTCTGCAGAAGAGAAGGTTGAGAGGGGACATGATAGCCATGTTTAAATACTTGAAGGGATGCCATGTAGAGGAAGGAGAGGGCTTGTCTTCTGCTGCTCCAGAGACCAGGACAAGGAGCAATGGATTCAAGCTGCAGGAAAGGAGATTCCACCTGAACCTCAGGAAGAACTTCCTGACGGTCAGGGCTGTCTGGTAGTGGAATATGCTGCCTCGGAGTGTAGTGGAGTCTCATTCCTTGGAGGTTTTTAAGCAGAGGCTAGATGGCCATCTGTCGGGAGTGCTTTGAGGGTGTTCCTGCATGGCAGGGGGTTGGACTGGATGGCCTGTGTGGTCTCTTCCAACTCTACATTTCTATGATTCTATGATTCATTTTCCCTCTTCTCAAATCCAAATAATTTTAGATCCATTTTATATATTTCTGTCAGTTGTCTCCATGGAAACCAATTCATTTCATGTCCAGCCTCCTTCATTTCTTCCAATGTTTTCATTCTTGGTTTATTTCCATCCCAGATGAGTATATCCTGATATGTCAACATTTTCCCTTCTTTTATTGGAGAAATTTTAAAAACTTCCTGTGGTGATGTCCAGATCGGGAGGTTTGAATAGAATCTTGAGTAAAATTGTTGCCACACTTTTATTAAAGTCTTCTGGATGCAATGGTTATTAAATCCTTTGTTAACCACTAGTTTATTATAACACAAATAACCATGCCATCCAAATCTATTCTCATGTTCTTCCAAGTCTTTTATTGATGATTTTTGTAGTAATTTCCATTTTTGGATCCATTCTAAGCAACATGCTTGGTAATATATTCTCAGGGATGGTAAATCCAATCCCCCTCTTTCTTTACTGTCCTGTAATGTTCTAAATCTTATTCTTGGCCTTTTACCCAGTCATATAAATTTTGATATTTCCTTTTCCCAATCTTTGAATATTTTCCCATTTCCTATTATTGGCAAGTTTTGGAATAAAAACATCATTTTCGGTAGTAATGTCATTTTAAAAGCATTTATCCTTCCTAGAAAAGATAAATTCAGTTTGCTCCATTTCTCCATTTCTTTTTTCATTTTTTTCCAGACCATTTCATAATTGTTTCAGAACAATTCTTGATTCTTCTTTGTTACATAAATTCCTAAATATTTTATCTTATTGGAGGGTTGGAAACCTGATATTTTCTCTAATTCAGTTTGTTCCTTTTTCAACATAGTCATGGTCAACATCACTGTCTTCTCTTTATTTATTCTATATCCAGCTACCCTTCCAAATTCCGTGAGGCACTCTTGTAGTTTTTGCATTGATTCTTTTGGCTCGTCCAAAAAAATAATTACATCGTCTGAGAAACCTCTCAATTTTATTTCTTTTCTCTTTATCTTCAGGCTTTTATCTCCTGTTCCTCTTTTATCTTCATAATCAGAACATCCAATATCACAATAAATAATAATGGTGATAACGGACATCCTTGTTTTACTCCTTTTGTTATATCAAATTTTCCTGTTATATATCCATTAATCACCAATCTTGTTGATTGATCTTGATAAATCTTTTCAATCCATTTACAGAACACATCTTCAAAATTGCTTTCTCTTAATATGCATTGTAAAAATTTCCAAGATATATTATCAAATGCTTTCTCTGCATCCAGGAAGATGGTTACTGATGTTTTCCCTGGGCTTTTGTCATAATATTCTATTGCATCTAGCAATATTCTCACGTTGTCTTTCCTATTTCTGCCCAGTATAAGCCTGGTCTGCTCTTATTGAATTTTTTCTTGCAATATCTTTTTTAATCATCTTGCCAACTCTGTCACAAAGATTTTATAATCCACATTCAATAAGGAAATTGGTCTATAGTTCTTCTTCTCTCTTTTGTCCTTTCGTTCTTTGGGTATCACTACAATATTTGATGCTCCCCATGTTTTGGGTTTCCCCTTTTCCTTTGTCTTTGCTATTGTAGCTTGTCATGGTTTTATTAATTCTTTTAAAAGTCTCTTGTAATATAGTGCTGTAAATCCATCCGGTCCTGGGGCTTTGTCCACTTTCAAATCTTTGATGACTTCTTCCAGTTCCTTACATGTAATAGGTTCATTCAATTGTTTCTGAACTTCATCTGATGTTTTCCATAATTTTATATTCTTTAAATATCTTATTATATCTCTTTCTTGTTGCTGAGGAGACTTATTTTCTTGAAATAAGTTCATAAAATATTTCTCAAATGTCTGTTTAATTTTCTCATGTCGGGTAAGCAGTTTCTTCCTTTCTCTTATTTCTGCAATCAAATTTCTTTCTTCTTTTTTATCCTATAAGCCAGTCACTTCCCAATTTTATTTGCTTGCTCAAAATCTATTTGTTTCATATATTTCATTTTTTTCTCTATCTCTTCTATTGTTAGCACTGCTATTTGTTTCTGTATTTTTTAATATCCAATTGTATAGCCTCTTTGGCTAGATTTTTCTTAAATTCTTTTTCTCAAAGTTTTCTCAACAAATTTATATATATATATATATAATTTTTATTGAAATTTTGAATACAGAATAAACCCCCGCCCCGCTTCCAAGCATCTTTTTTCCAGTTGAATCTGAGTTTACATTCCATGCATACATTGTTTCTGTTTAAGAAACAACACACTATTACTTTTAACATTGTTATATTACAACTTATACTTTATCTTTTATAACATTAGTTTACCTTATCCACCTTTTCAGCAATTTTTCTTTATTTCTTCCCTTTCTTATTCTTTTATCCAATTCATCACTTCTTGCCATTCTCTTTCGAAGCTCTAGGTTGGCTTATTTTTAAGTGAAAAAGTTAACTTTTCTATCTCTACCATATCCAAGACTTTTAATTTCCATTATCTTATATCAATATAATTTCTTTCTTTCCAATATTGAGCATATGTCAATCTTGCAGCAGTTATTACATATCACAGTGTCTTCTGATGAAATCTTATTTCTCTTTGTTGCCTTAACATATTTAACAAATAAAATTCTGGCTTCATTTCAAAATTTAAACCATACATTCTTTTAATTTCATCATGTATTTCTTTCCAAAACTTTTTTTGCTACCTTACAGGTCCACCACATATGAAAAAAGGACCCCTCTTTTCCATCACATTTCCAACAATTTCCGTCCCCTTTTTTTGTTATATTTTTCAGTCTTTCAGATGTCATGAACCATCTGTGTAACATTTTATAAAAAAATTTCCCTTAGATTTAAACTTGATGTAAATTTTACATCTGTCTTCCATGCCCTCACCCATGTATCCAACCCAATTGAGTGTCCAATATTTTAAGCCCATCTGACCATATTGTCCTTAACAATTTCTGATTCCATTTCTCTTTGCAGCAATGTTTTATAAAATCTAGAAATTCTCTTTCTCTGATCCCCTTTCATCAATACATCTAATTCACATTCATTTCTTTCAAACCCATATCATTTTTTTATCCACTTTAAATCTCTCTTTTAATTGTCTACATGGGAACCAGTTAAATTCGTGACCTAAGTCTTTTAATTCCTCTTCTGTATGCATTCTTAACTTATCTCCATTCCATTTCAACAATTCTTGATATGTCAATCATAGAATCATAGAATCATAGAAATTCAGAGTTGGAAGAGACCACACAGGCCATCCAGTCCAACCCCCTGCCATGCAGGAACACCCTCAAATCAATCCCTATCGGAAGTCTTCTGTAGAATTTGTGCTTTATTTGTATCCACACTTTTAGTAAAGTCTTTTGGATACAATGATTATTAAAGTCATTATTTACAATTGCTTTATCGTAACATAAGTATCCGTATGAACCAAATCTGTTATTTATTCCTTTGACTTCTTTTATTGTATTCTCCACTTGAATCCAATCTTTTATTGTTTCTAAACAACATGCTTGGTAATAGATTTTCAGCGATGGCACATCTGTATCTTGTAATGTTTTAAACCTTATTCTTGGTTTCTTACCCTGCCAAATAAACTTCTGTAACTTTTTCCTATTCTTTAAAAATCTTTTCCCTTCCTATTATTGGTAAATTTTGGAAGAGAAACATTAGCTTGAGCAATAAGGACATTTTAAAAGCATTTATTCTTCCTAGGAGAGACAAGTTCATATGCGTCAGTTTTTCCATTTTACTTTGGATCTCCTTTCATGTCTTCACGTAGTTATTGTCAAATAACTCTTGATTTTTATTTGTTATTATTATTCCTAGATTTTTTTTTGCAATTTGATATCCCGATCTCTTTTCCAAATCTGCTTGTTCTTTTTTTGTTATATTTAAAGTCATCATCTTTGTCTTTTCTCTATTTATCTTGTATCCTGCTATTTGTCCATATTTTTGCAAAGTTTCCATCAGCCTCTGTATAGATTCTTGTGGTTCCGCAAGAAATATTACATCATCAGCAAAGGCTTTGTATTTTATTTCCTTCTTTTTTATTTTTAAACCTTTTATCTGTGGATCTTCATTTATTACTATCAATAATATCTGTAATACTACTATGAATAATAACGGTGATAGTGGGCACCCTTGCTGTACCCCCTTCTTTATTTCAAAGCTTTGTGTTTTATCTCCATTTATTATTAACTTTGCTGATTGATCCTGCTATATCATCTCCAACCATTTACCAAATACTTCTCTCAGGCCATATTCTTTTAAAGTATAATGCATAAAGCCCCAGGAAACATTATCAAAAGCTTTTTCTGCATCCAATGAAATAATACCTATCTTCTTTCCTGGGTTTTTATCATAATATTCAATTGCATTCAATAAAGTTCTAATATTGTTCTTCATTTGTCTGCCTGGAAGAAAACCTGTTTGTCCTTCCTGTATTTTATCCTGTATTACATGTCTCAATCGCTTTGCCAATATCTTCACCCAAATTTTGTAATCTACATTCAGAAAAGAAATTGGTCTTTAATTCTTAACTTCTCTTTTGTCTCCGTCTTCTTTAGGTATCACCACTATGTTTGCTTCTCCCCATGACTGTGGTTTTCCGTCCTTCTCAGCTTCTTGCAAAGTTGCCTGATATGGATAGATTATTTCTTTTGCAAATCTTTTATAATAAAGTGCCATAAATCAATCTGGCCCTCGTGCCTTATCCATTTTCAGCTCTCTTATTGCCTCTTCTATTTCAGCTATTGTTACTGTTTTATTTAGTTGTTCCTGTTTCTCTATTGATATTTTTGGAATCTTAATCTTTTTTACAGATTCTTTCCATTTTTCTTCTATTCGCTGTCGAGGATTTTTTTCTTGAAATAATTTTTCAAAATATTCTTTAAATTTCTGTTTTATTTTCCCTTGCTGTGTGATTCTCTTCTTCCCATTTTTCAATTTAGCTATTATATTTCTTTCTCTCTTCTTCTTTAACTTATAGGCTAGCCATTTCCCATTGTTATTTGCCTGTTCAAACTGGGTTAATTTCAATTGTTTCATCTTCTTCTCTATTTCTTCTTGTGAATTCATCATTATCTCTTTTTGTATTTTCTTTATTTCCACTTGTATTGATTTCTTCTCTGGGTTTTGTCTAAATTCTTTTTCTTTTCTTTCTTTCTTTCTTTTTTTGAAGTTTTATTATCAATTCTTGATATTTCTGTCACTTTTCCCTGTTTTGAATTTGTCTTTTTTGGATTAAAAAAACCCTAATCACTGCTTTGGATGCATCCCAGACTGTCATCATCTTCATATCCTCTTTTAATTTTTCCCTTAAGTAGTTTTTCAAAGTTTCTTTTGCCTGTTGTACCACCTCTTCATCATTTAGTAAATTATTATTTAATCTCCATTGGAATTGCTTTGTAATTTCTTGTATTTGCATCATCATTGGATGATGATCTGAGGTGAATTTTGGTAGTATTTCTATCTTCTTTTTCTCTGTTAATAGATGTTTTGAAACCATTATCATATCTATTCGTGACCAAGATTGATGCACTTCAGAAAAATATGCATAGTCCCTTTCATTTGGATAAAAAGTCCTCCATGCATCCATAACTGCTATTTCTTCACACATCTCAAAAAAGGTTCTCGGAAATTTTCCTCTCTGTCCTGTATCTTATTTGTTCATAAAAGACTTTCTGTCCATTTTTGCATCAATAACTCTGTTCCAATCTCCTGCTAATATCCAATCTTCATATTCATATCCTGATATTCTTTCTCTCATTTCTTTGTAAAATTTTCCTTTATTTTCATTTGGGGCATATACACCAATTAATAATGTTTTTTTGCCATTTTTTTCAAATTCTACTCCTAATAATCCTCCTTCCTCATCTTCTAATATTTTCTTAGCTGGAAAATTTTTGTCAATGTATATTGTCACTCCCCGTTTTTTCTTTTTATATAACAAGGTGAAACATTGGCCTAATTTGGAATTGTATAAATATTTATCTTGGTTTTTCTTTATATGAGTTTCCAGTAATATTGTTATTTGAGGTCTCAATCTCTCTATATGATGAAAAATCTGTTTTCTTTTAGCTTGTGAATTTATTCCTTGGGCATTCCAGGTTATTATCTTCATACTTGTTTTACTGTCTTTGCTTCTTTTCTTCTTTTTCCCTTCTGATTCTACCAGTTCTACCTCTTCCTCAGATGTTGGACTCAAATCTTCTGCCATTGCCGTATCCGTTTTTATTTTTTCCAATGTTGCATCCGGTTCTTTTGCTCCTGCTGTTGCTGATTTTAAGTAATCTCTTGAAATTCAGTTGCTTGCTGCACTGAATTTATCATTCTTCTCCTCCCCTCAAAGAAAAAAGAGAGGCCTTCTGGAATCTCCCATCTGTACCTTATTCCTCTTGCTTGTAGCTCTCTTGTCAAAAATGCATATTCTCTTCTGTTTCTTATTACACTTGGTGGTACATCCTTAAAAAAATTTATTTCTGTCTCAACCGCTATTAATTTTTCTTTATAGTTTTGTTCCAAAATCATATCCCATGTTTTTTCTTTAGTAAAGTATACCACTATATCATGTAGGAGACCTTGCCTTTTAACCACTGCTGATTCAATTCTATACGCCTTGTCTATCTCGTGTTCAAATCTTGCTCTTCTTAGTTCTATGTATGGTTACTCTTTGAGTTAGGTTTTCCTCTTTCTGCTCCTGGAGTCCTCTCAATTTCAAACTTCTGCTCCGCAGTCTTATTTCCAGTCATATTATTGTTTCTTTATCTTTTTGCTGCTCCTTCTTCATCTGTTCTAACTCCTTTTCCATTTTTCTGCTTTTCCATTGTATATCTTCTACCTTATGGTCAATTGTTTGTAAGTCTGCTGTCAATTCTTGCAAACTCTGGTTCAAAGCCTCAACTTCTTTTTTTAAGTCTTATTTTATTTCTGCTCTGGTTGTTTTTATCTCTGTTCTTTTTGCTTTTATTTCTTCCATCATCTCATTTCTCATTTTTTGAAATTCTTCCAACATTCGATTCATCTCCATTGTCTTTGATCCAGTAGATCCTCTTATTTCCAAAATTTGTGGTTGAATCTGTGTCTGTGTTGTCTTTTTCCCTGTTGCCATATCTTCGCTCCCCCTTTATTAACTGTTTTTTGTTTCAATCCCACCTTCCCAGCTTCAAATTCAAAACGTATCAACTATAAAACTTTTGTTTAACAACTTCTATTTTTTAAACTATTGCAGCAGTAAACAATACTCAACTATCTTTCTTATCTTATCAATTCTTATCAATATTATCTTATCAAAATTTTCTTTTCAAAAATATATGAGGGAACGTACTAAAATAACAATCTATTATAATATTTTATATTACAACCACCAGTTTCTTTTTTCAACACATCGACCCATAAAAGTTTTATATGAACCTGTATTGTTCTCTAGTCTCCTTCTGTTTCTTCCTTATCCAAACAGTTTAGTTCTTAGTCTTTTCAAATCTCTTTCTCTTCTCGTTGAACAAAGGAGAGATCCCTTGTACTTTTCCTTCTAATTTCAACAGCCCCCCCTCAAAGACGCAATCCTTTTTGTCTTCACGCTTCTTGCTGAGGCTAATCCACTGTCAATACCAAAAATACTATTATGTCACCTCTCTTCCTGAGGCTATTCCATATCAGGTTTAAAATGGTTCTCTTCACTTCTCTTCTAGAAGCTAATCCAATTTTCAAAACGACATTTAAAACTCCATATTTCTCTCTCCCCCTGTTATGTCTCTGTCCTGTCCTCTTTTATCTTCTATTTTGTCTATCTTTCCAGCAATGTCCTCAGTCTTCCCTTTCTCTCCTCTTCTAATGTTAAACAATCCTACAGTCAATCAAATTCAATGTCATCAAAATGCCCTGCCCCTGTAAATTGTTACTTTGCTGTTGAAGCATTGACTTTCAATTACTGTAATATGCTTTTGACAGTCTTGTTCCTTTCTCAAAATAAAACGATTCTGCCTGGGATGAAAACATGTTAAGTATCCTGGTTCAAAGATTTGTGTAGTCACTACTTAAAATTGTCTGATAGTATTTGTTACAATCCTGTTGAACTTGAACTTAGCAGCACGCTTCTAGGAATGGGCCCTATTTATATCCAGTGATTTCATTCTACTAAAGCAAGAGTTAAAACCCGTGTGAAATCCTCATTTTTCTCCTTACAAAAAGCTGCTTGTCTACTACTGTTGCTCTTCTGCCAGCAGTTGTGCATCCATGGCACCCAAATCCCACTTTTGCAGTCCCCCCAAGCCCCAGCCATATCTTTTGGATTCCAATTTTCATTTGATTATCAACTAAAAACCAAGCCAAAAGATCTGAAAAAATGCACAAATGTAGCAGTTTGCCCATCCATTATGTTTGGGCACGCAGGGGTGGCCCACAGCAGAAACTAAGTGTGATGATTATACCGTGCCCCCTGCATACTTGCCCACCCTCACTATCATTTAACATTTGTAAGTTTTTTTGTTTTCTAGCATTGAGTATAATACTGTGTTTATTTAGGTGCTAAGACCTAGTGATTTCAATCAGATTTATGTACTGGATTGCAGATTTAAGACAGAGTGCACAGTCCAGTCACACTAAGCCTACACCCCTATACCCACTGAAAGTAAGCACTATTGAATTCACTGGAGCTTATTTCTGAATTTGTGGGAATAACATTGTGCTGTTGAACAGTTAAGAATCAACCTCTTGAAATAAATGATCTTATACACCTTATCTGTAGAGTCCTTAGATTTGGCCTACTTACTGTACCCACCAAAGGAGTCTCTTGGGGGCATAAAGTCTACAGTCTTCACTGTCTATGCACTTTCCTTCAAAGGAGAGCATAGTTGCCATTGTCCGTACTCAGACAGACTGAGAAACATATACAGATACGGATGTTGTGGTCAGCCCGTATCCTAATGGCAGAATCGTATTCTTTTGCTGGATTCCAACTAAATTCTCAATTTTGGCATGGAAACTGAAAGAAATCCTTAATATCCGATACACAATATCCTTAATATCCCATATCCTATACCTTCCTAAAGGAGCTGAAGACTAATTGATACTAAGGTTTATTAATAGATAACTAGAAAATTCAATCTGAGGATGTGCTTTTCAGTTGAAATTAAAGCGCTATGTTAGAAGCATTGTTCTTCCCGTTCCCAGCAATAAATCTTTATTTCAATTGATTGCCTTATGCATTTTCCTCTTATTTCTAGTTATTTCAGACATATGGACTCATGATGACACCAATCGCAGTATGAAGACAGACAAGATGACATTTTCCAAAATAAAAATAGCAATTCAAAGATTTTTTAAAAATTCTTAACACTAAAGAAGGAAATCAGAAAGCTTTGTTTTCATGTGCTATTTTGGTTATATTCAGACTAATTAAAAAGCCAGAAATTTGTTCCTCTTCTTTCTGAGTTTAACTTGGCGATCCATACATGTTTTGTTTATCCCAGAATGTTTTCTGTCAGTTCCAACTATGATGAGAGACTTTTTATACCAGCTCCCCAAGTCACTTTATTATAACCCAGTATAAAATGGGGAAGAACAAGAACAGAATCTGGGACTTTCAATCAGTCTGGATGTGCCCTTCAATTCTACTGCTATCTAATATGGTGAATAGGTGAGAGGATTATGGAGCCCTCCACAGATTGCCACGTAGAAGCAAAGTGCTGTGCTTTCTACAGCTGATAACACATAGAAGAAGGATAATTCTTGTAGTTAAATGTAAATCAAACCATGCCTGAATATCCAGCAGATGTGAATGAATATAGTCACTATAACAATACAGTGGGATTTGACAGTCTTAAAACCATGTTTAGATGGAATTTGAATGGAAGTTCACATAAATGTAATTAGAGGCGTGTTACTTGTCACCAAAGTTTTCCTTGATATTTCTACTGAAGATAGGCAGTTAACTGATTTAATAAATGATCATCTGCCATCACCATCATCAATGTATATGGCAAACAAATGAAGAGAAAATAGTAAAAATTAGTAATAATTCCACGGATAACTCAGATCTCTGTTAATGAAATAATGTGCAATTTACATGCACATACATTGTTCTTTCCTCTTGAAGCACAGAACTCTCTGCTTGTGCATCTCCTAAAACACAACTGAATCCTTTCTGCCTTGCAGGACAGTGAGGCCAAAGAACTCTGCGTATAACCCTCCACACTCAGTCCCTACTACAAATGGCAGTGGCAAAAAGGACTTCATCTTGACTCATCTACCAAGTCTTAATGAACTATGGCAAAGTACAGGTTGTCCTGAAGAGAAAAAGAAGGTGGCAAAATAGTGGTACTAGCCTTCGTTAGTTAACCTTACACCTAATCATAACTGTTTACTACATGCTGCTTTCTAGATTGTTGTGGTTGCATTCCTTCAAGTTGTTTCTGATTTGTTGTGTGCCTTCAAGTTGTTTCTGACCCTAATGCAAACCTATCTTGGGATTTTCTGGGGGTGAGAATGTGTGATGCACCCAAGGTCATTTGGTGGGTTTCCATGGTCGAGCAAGGAATCAAACCCTGCTCTCCAGGATCATAGTGCAGAGCTCAAACCACAACACCATGCTTGCTCTTGCTTTTTATGCTCTCTTTATGGATAGAAGGGTCAAGTCTTCCATACATGGAAGTGAGGATCAGAAACTTAAGCAAGTACAAGATAAGAAGAGTTTGGGGAATATACATACTCTTAGGTAAGATTCAAAATTATTCTGAATTTGTTGCTCAGTTTAGGATGACCACACTTCCTGATTAAGTTATAATAGTAAGTGAATATTTTTTTAAAAAATTATTTAAATAAAACATATTAGAAAATATGAAATAACACACAGCGATTAACAACAGCTACAAACTACATAGCACATGCAACATAAACACCCAAACACACAAAAACTGTCATTGTAATCCTAAAAACAGACATAAACAAAAAAGAGGATAAAAGGGATACACAGATGGCTTCTAGCTTCCCAGAAAACAAATGTGAGATATATTGCTACACTCTCTCAAGGCTAAATAAACTTGTAAATATTTAAGCTTATTGGATATCTAGTAAGTGAATATAATTTAATTAAATTAAATTTATTAAATTAAATTAATAATTTATTAGGGCATAAGTGGGAAATTCACAGATGTGTGGCAATGCATGTGTGCTCACACACACAAACACACTTTCCTTGTTAGCAATTATTCCTTTTTTAAAAAAAGTAGTACTTTGGTGTTTCATTTTAAACCATTGTTTCAATGCACACTTATGACAGGAAATGTTCTCTTTGTTCTACAGAGTATCACCTGTGTAACTACTCAGACTTTTGGCTGTTTCAAAGTAGGAAGGATTAGCATTGTGAATAATGCTGCATGATGACCCAGTGGGTGTGCAACTGTTTCACATTGCTGGCCTCCCCCTCATCATCATGATATCAAAGCTGTATGATACCCCATTAGCCTAATTTAATCTTTTTGATTTAGAATAAAAACTATATTTCCTCCATTTCACTCTTAAATGCTTATTTTTTAAATGAACTTCTAACTTTTTGAAATTTTGTACACCACAAACTAATCATAAAGTCTACTCAGTAGTAAGCCCCACTGATGTCAATTGACCTTATTGTAGTTGTGTGCCTTCAAGTTGTTTCCAACTTATAGTGGCTCTAAGGCAAACCTGTCAAGAACCGAATAACACTGAATAGTACCTCTACAGTTCTGACTAAAACCCAGATTCACTGACTCATTGCCCAACTGATATCAAAGCCACTAGCTGTTTTGTAAAAAGAAAAAAAACACCAAATAAATAAAATATTCAAAGTCACCTAAGAGATCAATTATCTTTCTTTACATTTATACATCTGGGAAGAACTTTCATGATTCTCTCTTGGGGAAGTTTTTGAACATTTCATAAGGTTTGCTGCAAATCTCTGGGAACATCTCAGAAAACCTCACCTTCATTTTACGGCTGTTTTTTGAAGCTGTTGGACGTGTTCTACTATTTCTAAAGAGTAGGTACTATAGTACTGGCTATTTGCTCAACGATTTGGGTTTTCAGCATTAAATATTTTACCAAGCCTAATCTATTTATGCAAGCAACCTTGAGAAAGGTGTAAATAGATCATTCATTTTTCCACTTCCTGTCTTTGAAAAATATCAAAGAATTCATCACTCAACATAAGTGCTAAGGCATGTGAATCA